>JAQQPU010002884.1:0-24402 GCA_029168905.1 Artemia sp. Kazakhstan ARC1039 | reverse complement strand
GGGGTTTGGGGGGCGGCAGCCCCCCAACGGTACCTTCTAATCCCTGTGCGTTTTAAGGTTCGAACTTGTGACTCAGCCTCTTTAACTCTTTAGAAAATGTAGTTTTTTTCAAATAATTTATGTACGTTTTTGTACAGTTTATTACTTATTATTATTGCTTGACTAACTGTTAGATGATTATGTATTATTCTTTTCTTTCTCAACAGGGTGTTTTAAGGGTCGACCTTGTGACTCAGCCTCTTTAACTCTTTAGAAAACGTAATTTTTTTCAAATAATTTAAAAAAGAAACTGAGTTTCTTTTTTAAACTTTAAATTCAGTATATAAAAAATTTTCTCTGCCGGCGAATCGAACCCGGGTCTTCCGCCTGACAGTCAGGAGTATCGACCGCTGTACTAAAGAGACACAATTGTAATTGTTTTTTAGTAAGTGGAATCTATTTTTGACGCAAGCAAATTCCCACAAAACTTGATATTTGGTTTTTGGAAAACAGGGAAGGAGTGATCAGATTGAGCTGAAATTTCGAGGATGAGCTCCGAGGCCCCAGGAAATCTTATCCTCTAAATTTCAGCCCGATAAGACAACGTTAATGGGGGGCTGTGGTGGGAAAAATTAACATGGGCTCTTATAGGAAAACGAGGTTTTTCGTAAATGTAAATTCGGGGGATAATTTTTTCGGTCTGAAAATATCAAAAGGCCCTAACAGGTCGAATTCTGCTTCGAATGAGTCCTCATTCACCCGGATCAGTTGCCAACTGTGGCCTGTAGGCGTCTATAACAAAAAAAAAAGAAAAATGAACATTAAGTGGCTATATCTGGTTTTTGGAAAACAGGGAAGGAGTGATCGGATTGAGCTGAAATTTCGAGGATAAACTCCCGGGCCCTAGGAAAGCTTAACCTCTAAATTTCAACCCAATCGGACAACGTTAAAGGGGGGCTGTGGTCGGAGGGTCGAAACTTCCGGTCCACTTTTACCCATGAAGATAAAGTCGGAGGGGGGTGAAATTTTGTACGTTTCTTAGTTTGAGCTTGGGCTACAAAATGCGATTACCGCTGTCTCTCTGCGACCGCTAGGACCGGAAATCGCTTAACATTGTGGTGGGTCGCCTCTTTATAGAGGCACAAGTGTGCCTCCTTGATAAATAGCTCTTATGAAAGTACTAAAAAAATTTTACCGTAAAGAGTGAGGTATTGACTAGGGGGCGAACCCAACCATTTACGTAATAGTTTCTGCTCGTCTAAGTTTTGATGTTGAAAAGTTTTTCAGTTGAAAAATTGTTTTATTTATTTAATTTCTGATCGTTATTTTTTTAATAATGCCGGGAAATCTGGCACCCCCTTCATAGCAATGTTCCTTCCCCCATTGGGCAAAGTTCATAACTTGCAGCCCTCCCCCGGAAACTCTGGGGGATCAAGTCATCCTCAAAGACATTGTTATTATATTTTTCGACCATGCTGAACAAAATGGCTATCTCAAAGTTTTCATCGGGTGACTTTGGGAAAAAATGAGCGTGGGAGGGGGCCTAGTTGCCCTCCATTTTTTCGGGGTCACTTAAAAAGGGCACTAGACTTTTAATTTCCGTTTGAATGAGCCCTCCCGCGATATTCTAGGACCATCCCCTCAAAATTGTCCCAAAAGTTGTGAGAATTACCTTTCAAAAGACAATTTAATCCCGCAACTTGAAAAAAAGATTCACAGCATGGAAGAAAAAAATGAATCTCAAGCCCGATCCCTATCGATGAAACAGACCGAAATCGACGCTCTGAATTTACAGCTATTTGAAAAAAGCTGTGACGTTGTGGTGAAAATTGCTGAAGGACTAGGAATCACCGAAAGACGAGAAACTAAGAAAAAGTGTTTCTTTTTTATATCAACTGGTACATGCAAACTTTGTGAACAGTGTCCGTTTATTCATGAAAGCATAAACGTTAACGATAAGAAAAAACAACAAAATCAACGAGAGAATTCCCGTGTAAATAAAGTGTGCAAGTATTTCGAAGGAGGTTCCTGCAACACATTGCAATTTTGATCATGTCGATCTTTGCTCTATGATGGCTTCAAGCCATCATAGGGCAAAGATTGACATGATCGCACAAGCCATTGGCTTGTGCCAACAAGTTGTGCAGTTTTGCTCATAGTGTTAGTAATTTAAAATATCGCATTAATCGTTCAGTGCCTTTTAAGTATTTTGGCCGTTTGCCTCGTTTTAATCGTTTTAACCGTTATCCAGTATTCGATTATAGTATGCCAAGCCATAGCCGCCAGATTGTTTATGGAAGCAATGCTTCAAGCAATAATCCTAGACCCGAGCCGGTGTCAAAAAACTTGTCGAGACGAGGGGGCCAACAGCTGAGCCTCTTAGACCCCCTCTCTGCTTCTCTCCCCACCTATCCATTTTTAATCAACATCCAATCAACAACCAGCCCCGTCCATATTCTATTCCCCCTCCTCTTTACCCCTTTCCCTGCAGAAGGAAAACATTGTTGGTGACTTCAGTTTAAATAATCCTGTTGCTGCTCCAGTCGCGATAGGGGGCAAGAAATTCCAAAATAAATCTTTTTCCCGGGAGTTTCACGACAAACGTTACGTATTTCCTTCTTTCCTTTACAGCAACGCCGAAAGTTTAAATCTAGAGAAATTTATTGAACTTCAGACTACGGCTCAAATGCTTGGCTCTTCCGTTATCTGGGTTTCCGAGGTCCACCGGCAAGATCTTAATTTATTGACGGTTCCTAACTTTTCTTCTTTTATTAAAATTCGGCCTGATGACCATCCTCTTGGGAAAAAAGGAGGAGGAATTATGACACTCGTGCACGAATATTTTAAACCTCACCTTTTAAATATACCTCTTCTTGAAGATAATGATGATATTATTTGGGTCAAAGCCCAACCTAAGTGACTCCCTAGGCCGTTCTCTGCCGTAGCAGTGTGCGTTTTCTATTATTCACCTGGTCAGTCAGCTGCAGCAAGAAAAGCTTTTTGGGAGAAGCTGCAGGAATCGACAGATTACGTCCAGAGAACTCACCCATATTTTGGAGTAGTAATGCTAGGAGATGCTAACGAACTCGATAGCAAATCGCTGGCCAGGTCACTTAACCTTAAAACTCTAGTCAATTTCCCAACAACTATGGGGAATACTTCTCTGGGTGTAATCCTGACAAATCTTTCGGAATATTACCAGAATCCAAGTAAACTAGCACCATTTGGTGGAAGTTATCATTACATGTTACAGTGGAACCCCTTGGAAAAAATTAAATATTCAGTAACCGAAATTACTTCAAGGCCGATCACTGACCATGGTCTGCTGCAATTCGGTGACTGGATAACGGGAGAAAACTGGGTCGCGGTTTCTTCAGCTAAAGACTTGGATTCCCAAGTAGGAGAATTCCATATAAGGTAAATTCAAAATTTCTCGAGTGCTTTCCCGAACGTAAGACTAAATTCTGTTCTAGTGATAAACCATACGTAAATTCAAAAATAAAGCAACTGATAAAACATAAATTGCACCTAATACGAAAAGGTCAAGTGAACCAAGCAAAACAGTTGGCAAACCAAATAAAATGGAAAATCAAAAAGGCACAAGCAAATTACTATGAAAATGAAGTTGACCATCTTTTGGAGAGGACCATCTCCATGGAGCAGTTACTAGAAGCACTTCGAATCCTACGAGAAGAGGCTGCAAAAGTAGGACTGCAGATAAACTGGACTAAAAAGAAAATTATGGCCATATACCCATCCTCCCCTGCTGCCAATCCTTCAGTTAGCCTGGATAGCACCACTAGCATCGAAGTTGTCCAAATTTTCACCTACCTGGGCTCCATAATTTCTTCAGATGGCTCGCTTCTTTCTGAACTACAAGCGAGAATATCCAAAGCGTCTTCTGCCATGGGCAGACTGAACCGTCACCTCTGGCGAAAACCAAACATCAGTCGCACAACGAAGCTGCGGATTTTCAACGCCTTTGTCGGCTCTGTGATGCTCTATGGAGCTGAAACGTGGCAAGCTTCAGCCGCAACCCTCAAGGCAATTGATGTCTTTCAGTCGAAGAGCCTGAGGAGGATCAAAGGTCTACGATGGTTCGATTTCGTCAGCAATGAGAAGCTGCTGCAGCTCACCAAGCAGTCTCGGTTTTCGACCCAAGCAGCCGAGCGAACACTACGATGGTTCGGACACCTACTTTGAATGCCTCCACACATACCTGCGAAAACGATCCATGACTTCGACCCTGTCAAAGCCGGTTGGAAGCGACCTCGCGGCCGACCGAAACAACGATGGTCTGACAGCCTGTACGAGTTCCTGACGATGGCAAATATCAGGTTGAGCGATGTGCAAACGCTTGCCATGGACCGAAGTGGATGGAGGAGGCAGACGTCACTCTCTACGCCGAGCAGCGCCCGGCAGGAGACATAAGTCAAGTCAAGTAAGTCATCTTTTGGAGTCCAAGCCGTCGCAGTTTTTCAGTAAAGTAAAGTCTGACTGGCAAAAGTTCTCAACCTGTTGACTTCATGAAGGAGGAGCCTCTAGAGATAACTGCGAATGATATAAATACCCATTTTGCTTCAATTGTGCAGTCTTACCCCCCTCTTCCACCCGAGGATCCTCCAGTAAATTCAACTACTCCTTCAGATGATAATTTAATTGCTGATATTTCATCGGCAATTACAATCCGTAAACTCCAAAGAAATAGAAGAAAGGGTTTATAACCCCCATTCCAAAGAAAGGAGCAGCTAATGATTTCTCTGGTGTCCGGCCGATCACATTTACGTCAGTTTTTAGCAGAATATACGAAAACTTTGTTGCCGCATGGCTGAAAAAATATTTTTTGAAAGTAACTGATCGAAAGCAATTTGGTAACATCCCTAAGTGTTCGACAGCTCATTACTTTGTTAATTTAATTGCAATTGGTTTCAGAAAAGCATTTGACCTTGTTGATCACAAAATCTTTTTAGAAAAAATGGCGGAAAATTATACCCAGCTTTATTGTGAAAATCATCAAGAGGTTCTTAACAAATAGAGAGCAAACTGTGAAGTATAAAGACCAATTGTCCTCTTCTCTGCCAGTTTTTTGTGGAATTTCACAAGGAACTGTGATCGGGCCGCTGGGCTTCCTCCTCATTATAAATGAAATTGCTGCTGAGCTGGAGGACAAATGGAAATACGTTGACGTCTTGTCCTTAACGGAAATCGTATCTAAGGATTCGAAGAGCAATGCTGCTGGTTTCATCGACCAAGTTACCTCAGAGGCAGCTGAACTAAACATGGTCGTGAATAAAGAAAAATGCTCGGTCACGACATTTTCTTTTCTTCAAAATACTCAACCGTCTTTCGAACCTCCTATCGCTTCCGAGCTAATAAGCCATAAAATAACTTTACTTGGTGTGGTGATTTCTTCTGACCTCTCATGGCAGGAAAATAAAAAGACAATTGTAAAAAAAGCTAACGGCGCAATCCAAATGCTAAAACACTGAAAAAATTTCAAGTTCCTAAGGACAAGCTGAAACTAATATTATTTTACACTTTCATCCGCCCCTTAGTTGAATATGCTTGTCCGGTTTGGCACTTTGCCCTTACCCTTGATGAAACTGATAAAATAGAACGAGTTCAGAAGAGATCACTGCAAATCATTTATGGCGGTTCCCCTCTACCTTACTCCTTTTACCTCAAGGAATTTAAACTTGAATCCCTTTGTTCCCGCCGAGAAAAATTATGCCAAAGATTTTGCTCCTCCCTCCTTCAACATCCCATCTACCGATCATTCCTTCCCCCAGCTTTTGTCCCTATAAGATTTCGGCCCCCCTGGGAAGTGGCTGAGAAGATTCCGAAACTAACCCCAGTCCACTGTAACACTATGCGCTACAGTAAAAGCTTTGTGAAATATTACAATGATCTCTAGTGTTTTTATTGTTTAGTTTATTTTATCCTGACGAAGTTTTATCAGACAATTTTATTCTCAATCTCAAGTGTTTTTATCCTTTAGTTTATTTATCCTGACAAAGTTTAATCAGACAACTTTATTTTGCTAATTATGACTAAGAGACATCATTTTTGGGCTTTGCCCACGAGAGCTATGTCTTTTTTTTTTAATTAAATCAATTTGAATTTGAATACAATCACCCCTGGGAAAAAAAACAAAAACAAATAAACACGCATCCGTAATCTTTCTTCTGGCAAAAAATACAAAATTACACATTTCTGCAGATAGGAGCTTGAAACCTCTGCAGTAGGGTTCACTGATACGCTGTATCTGATGATGTGATTTTCATTAAGGTTCTAAGACTTTTAGGGGATGTTTCCCCCTTTTTTTGGAAATAAGGCAAATTTTCTCAGGCGTTTAACTTTTGATGGGTAGGACTAAACTCGATGAAACTTATATATTTGAAATCAGCATAAAAATATGATTCTTTTGATGTATCTATTGGTATCAAAATTCTTTACGAGTTTTTAACGAAATCAAAATTCTTTACCGCGAACTGTTTGATCAGGCAAATTGTTTCAAGCTCGTCGCTTTTGATGGATAACATTAAACGTATTGAATTTTATATTTTTGGAATCAGCATAAAAGCCAATTCTTTTGATGTACCTATTGTTTATAAATTTTTGTTTTTGGAGTTTCAGTTAGCATTGGGCTGAGTCACTCTTTACTTACAGTTTTGTTACCACGGATCTTATTAATACTAATCGTAAGTCTACAAATGAAATTTTGACAACAATAGGTACCAGGAATGAATTGGCTTCCTATGCTATTTCTAAATATAGAACTAATCAAGTTTAGTGCTATCTATCAAAGGCTACGAGCCTGAGAATTTGCCTGATTTTCAAAAAAGGAGGAAACATCTCCGGAGAGTCAAAGGATCGTAATGGTAATGACACCATCAGAGAGCCCTGCGGTAGATGTTTCAAGCCCCTATCTGCAAAAATGTGGAATTTTGTAGTTCTTGTCAGACGCCAACGCCAACACCATCATTCCAGGGGTAATGGCCAAAATTCCATTTTTTGGAAATACCAAAAATACCAACGCCATCTATCGTTCGAGTGTTTTGGAATTTTTAAAAGCTTCATGATTTTGTTTTTGTCCGAAACTGAGATCAAGCACTTATTGCTACACTAATTTTGCCGGTTACAATAAATACGCCAATTTTGCTTTGTTATTACACTGACAAAAAATGCCAAGAAACGCCAAGCGCAGATGACGTTGCGTTGAAATTCCTTTTTTTTTGGCGGTGAAATCCAAAAAATCTATTTTTTTTTCTAGGGGTAATGGTATCGACTATCGTCGCAATAGTCCTATAAGATCGAGAGATGACGCATTCAAACGGAAATTGAAGGTTCTAGTTCTGTTTTTTAGTGACCAAAAGGTCAGGCGGACAACCACCTTCCTTCATGCCCCTTTTTACCCCAAGGACATCCAATCAGTGGATGTGGGGGGGGGTCACGTCATCCCAAGAGGCAAAGTTAGTGGATCTTTCATCTTTACCGAAAAAACTGCTATTTCAGAATTTTAATCGGATGATTTGGGGGAAAAGGGGCGGGGGAGAGAGGCTAGTTTCCCTCTATTATTTTTGGTCACTGAAAAATAGAAGTAAAACTTTTAATTTCCGTTCGAGTGAGCCCTCACTCAATCTTCTAGGACCTTAAGTTTTATACTATCACCCTGGGACAAAAAAAAATAATATGTAAACACGCATCCATGATGTACTTATTTTTTTGATAAATTCCACATTTTTTCAGATGGGAGTTTAAAACCTCTAAAGTAGGGATCTCTGACAGGTTGAATATGATGGTGCGATTTTGATTAAAATTACTTGACTTTTAGTGAGTGTTTCCGCCCTTTTTCGAAAATCAGGCAAATTGTTTCAGGCTCGTCGCTTTTGATGGATAGCATTAAACATTTTAATTTTATATTTTTGGAATCAGCACAAAAGCCAATTCTTTTGATGTATCTATTGTTTACAAATTTCAGTTTTTGGAGTTTCGGTTACTATTGGGCCGAGTCACTCTTTGCTTACAGTTTTGTTACCACGAATCTTATTAATATTAATACCCAGAAATGAAGAATCTTTAATACCGTTATTCCTTCACTTAAGACTAGTAACAATGCCAATTACGTCGGGCTTTTAACTGTTCGAAAAACTTTTTCGCCTCTTTTACTGCCACGGAGTCGCTTAAGCGTTAAATGTAAATTATACAAAAATGTGGGCAAAGCTATGATTATGCTTACTTTGCCTGGGAACAATTAATGCTAGTTTCTGTAGCTTAAATCTTACATCTTTTACTTCAAAACTGTTTCAACATGGAGTAATGATATAAATTTGAAAATTAAGGTAACTGATTAGACAAAATAGATCGTCACTGTGTCATTAGACACGTATACTGGAATATATTTTCCATGGATTTCTAAAATACTTTTTTCGAATCTTCCTTAAGAAAATAGAAAATCGATACCTCCCTTCATTTTCGTCAATTGGTGCCACTGGAAACTCTTGGAATTTTTATTAGGGGAACTTACGTACATAGTATACCTATATTGACACCAATTGGTGAATTGGCAAGCACCGTCGAAGTCCCACCCATGCTCATTATATCACTATCATCTGAATAATCAAATGAACCCTTTAAGCAAAACAGGAGGGAAAGGGTAGAGGCTACTAAATTCATATTGTATTGTAATTTAGAAAATTTCAAACACGTTGTTAGTTCTTCTGTTGTGATTTATTTCTTCCTAATTGGCTCTTTAGTTTGCTTTGCCGCCTGGGGCACTTGCCTTCCAACCTAAATCCAGCCCTGGCAGAAGTAACATTTCTATATTTGTTACGATTTAATCTAATTCTGAACCCGTTCTTATTATCAATCATTCTTTACACAATCCAATTTCTCTGTGATCTAAGAATTTTAATAGGGTGACTGGCTATATGAAATATTGTCCAAGAACTGCCTAATTCACCATTTGAAAATTTACTAAAAAAAAATGCAAGAAAACAAATATTGTTTTTTACCGCCAGAAAAACAAATCAAAAAGATTGGTCAATTGCAGCTGTACAAAAAACCACAGAGTACATCTCACACTTTCATATTTATATAAATAGGCAAAGCTAGGCTCCATGCTTTTCATGGGATAGGCTTCTTTTGGGGAAATTAAATGTGACAAAATCACTCAATAATACGGCTTCGTTTTCACGCAGAGGGAAACAAATGACTTCAGGTTGTCTTTAACCTAGATTGGTGGCATAATTTTGTTAAAATTCTGGTGGGGGGGGGGGGGGGGGTAAAGTTAGATCCAGCTTTCCCAAATTAACCGAAAATGACAGTCAAAACGGAAAAATGAACTACATAGTGCCATAAAGGCAAAGATATACTTAAGAAAACTGTTCCGTTTCTGTGGATGCTTGAATTATTCCAGCTTATCTTAGTTCTGACAAGATTTTTGCAGAAATTAAACTTCGGCTGGGGGAGGTAAAACTGGGGTCTAGAGAGGGAGGAGGGCGGAATCATGGGGGGTCAATTACTCCCTGCCTCATAGAAAATTTATTCCCCTTACCTATATGTGCGGACACATATTTCCCAGCTCAATTAACTGCTTTTCATCCCTACTTCTTTTACGTAAACAAGACTCCCAAAATCTATTTCATGGGTTTTTTAGACCATTCATTTTTCAATCAATTTAAAAGAAAAAGTTTGATATATGTTCAGGGTTCGTCTGACAGAAATCCATGTTAAATTAAAATCCCAGAAGAACATACAAATATAAATTCCAAATTGAGCATTAAGGAAATTCCTTTTGGACGAGCATTAAACTCTTGAAAAAAAAAGTACAAAAAAAAGGATCAATTTGTTATTTTCTGAATTCCTTTCTTAAAAAATTACTGAAATCCTTTTCGGAGATAACTTTGAGAGACTGTTAATGGTAGAAATATCTGGTCAAACAAAATGACATGGAGGATGTGCAAAGGAGATGCAACTAAAAGTATATACAAATAAAACACCCAAAGTCGTGCATTACTTAAATCCTTTTGACTAAATTATTGAAATCTTTTTAAAAAAAAAATGGAAGTGAGTAATGCAAAAAATGGAAGTGAGTAATTTTTTGTTGATAACAAAAAGTTGATGTACCAAAATTACACGGGCTACGAAAATCTATAAGGATATACAATTGTTAGCACCAAATCATGTATTGCATTAAAAAGTTTGTTTTGAAAAAAAAGTGAAAGAAACGTTTGGAGTACAAGGAGTTCAACCAATAGCATTAAATACGGAAGAGAAAACCCAAAAAGACTGGGTTTAATGCAAGTAAACATAAATATCAATAATGTGTGTGATAGAATATCCTTATTCATCTTTTTCGTCCTTCTCGACTAAGTTGATTCCGTCTTCATTTTTACCACCGTGCAATATTTTTTTGAATAGCCCTTTTCCATTTTTTGCTCTGCATCTATTAGTGTCTGCATATTTGGCTTGAGGGGTCACTCCTTTAGGTACTTCCGACTCAGACCCACAAGAACCATCGAGTGAAACATCTTCAAGTTGTTCCTCTGCTATTGGAGAAAGAGCTAACATTGACTGAACAAAACCTGTATCCAAAGTTTTTACCTAAAAAAAGAAAGGAGAAAAGAAGCAGTAAGAGAGATGAAAGGAGAGAGGGGGAGAGCTTTGACCTCAGCTATAAAATCTCTTATACTAACTTCAATTTTTTTTGTTTAAGAATTTTTAAAAAATGAAAGTAAAGCATACTCAATTCAATTGGCATGAAAACTAAACCGCATTAAAATTAAACTTAAACTAAATATATTAAATTGAAATTAAATTAATAATTTAATAAATTAAATGGAAGTTATGAAAATAAATTAAATTGAAAAGACGAAACAACATTTCTGTGTGAATTTTGACTAAAGAGAAAGTGTCACAACAGCCCATAGTAGCCACAAGTTGAAAAACACGTTTAAAAAAACTGCCTAATGAAAAGAATAGAACTCCCTAAGAAACTATTGTTTCCGTTAACCTTAAAAGTAGAAGTTTATTGTTAAATCAAATTTATGGGGATTTAAAAAAAAGAGCCTGAAACCCTTCGAAAATGTTATCGGATAAAAACATTAAGTGCATCTTTGGAATCAGCATGGTCAAAAACATTGAATACGATAATTACAGTCTTCCACCTTAAACAACAAGGAAAATCACTTTTTTGCATCGGCAGTGATGTATCTCCTATTTTTCTTTTCTTTTTTTTTCTAGAAGGACTAAGAGGTGACCAGAACATCATAGAGGGATAGATGTCTAATAGCTCATTCAAATGGAAATTAAATTTCATTGTGCCGTTTTTAAGCGACCGAAAAGAGTAGAGGGCATCTAGGCCCCCTCTCAAAAGGCCCCTCCCCCCAAATTTGTACAATAAAAATTGTGAGAGTGCCATTTTTTTCAAAAATAGTTCAAAGGTCCAATAACTACAAGTTTTGGTGATGATATGACCCTTCATAGTCCCTGGGGAAAGGGCTGTACGCGGTGTCGGACATATTGGTATCATGCATATCGGTATCAAGTGTTTTTGTTTTCAATCATGGTTTTGTGCCTTCTATCATTGTTGGAGCAGTAACTACAACCTAGTAAAGAGCAAATCATCGCCCATAGTAACCAAAGGTTGAAAAAGTGTTTTAAAAAAACTGCATAATGAGAAAAATTGCCATCTTACACTAAATCAGGAATAGTAAATTTTATTTCGATTAACCTTAAGAGTAAAAGTTTATTGCGAAAACAAATTTATTGTGATTTTGAAAAAAGATCCTGAAACCCCTCGAAAATGGTGTCAAACCAAAATAAAGATTGCGGCATTGGAATCAGTATGGTCAAAAAGCTTGTAAAGCGTAACTAGAATCCCCCGCCTTGAACAACAAGGAAAATCATTTTTCTGCATAGGTAGCACTAATGTCTCCTTTTCGTTTCTTTTTTTATTAGGGCTAGAGGGTTACCTGAACATCATAGAATGAGGTTTAATGACTCATTAGAACTGAAATATAAATTGCTAGTGTCCTTTCTAAATGATCGAAAAGATTGAAGGGCAGTTAGCCCTCCTTGTCAAAAGGCCCCGTCCCGCTAATGTCGCCCGATCAAAATTTTGAGATAGCCATTTTTTCAGCATTGTTGAAAGATCCAATAACTATGATATTGGTGACGACATGATCCTCCATAGTCACTAGGAGAAGGGCTGTAGGCTACACTATTATGGTCCTACAAAAACCAATAGATTAAAATAAGATTAACAGAGTTCTTAGCTCAGTCGGTAGACCTTGGACTTCGAATTAGGACGTCAAATGTTTAAGTGCTTAAAGGGCATTCTTTTTTCAGTCATGGTTTTGTGCCTTCTACATGATTATGTGAGAACCTTTTTTTGTTAAAGCTAACTATGGTAGTTCTTAACCAACACTGTTTTTCCTGTTACGCAACAAAATTACAGTTAACCGCCAAATTTTGAGTGATTTTGAGCTATTTTTTCTGATAATTTTTCGAAAAAGAGTTTATTCACTATTTTTGCATTTTTTTCCATGCAAACGAGAGTTTTGGGGGGAACTTAACAAGAGACGTTTTACACGGAGGGGGATTTCCTGGCATTAGTTGAAAAACCGTCACGAATGATATGAAAAAAAATCAACTGTGAGTAAGGAACAATATTAAAACTTAAAACGGATATAGATTATTCTGTATGTGAGGGGGTTTACCCCCCCCCCCAAAAAAAATAAATAAAAAGTATTATGACAGTGATGTTTCTACATTAAATTTAAATTAAAAACGAGCAAAGATTAATTTTAAAACAAAGTTTTCCGAGGGAAGCAAAGAGTGAAGTTGAAACTTAAAACGAACAAAAATTATTGATTCACATTTGATCTAGCCTATATTGATAAAACTAGTGCAACCAAACAGTGGTGGATCCAGGGGGTGAAGGGGGCGTGCCTCCCCTAACCTAGTCTAAAGTGGTGTAATTTTCCTAATTAACGGAAGTTTGCGTTAATTAAACTTGCTCCTAACGGAAGTTTATCGGATCAATCTATTTTGCGCCCCTCCCCCCTAAAAAAAAAATCCTGGATCCGCACCTGCAACTAAACCGACTGATAATATTTCCCCCTGTTTATACGGTTATAGAAAACTAGCGCCTTACAGAAAAAACCCAAAGTCCAGAAAAAAACAAGAATATTGATTTAGTAGTCAAAAGTGAGTACGTAGCCTGACAACAACATGCTAATCTATAACGCTTTTCATAGTGTTACACCAGCTGTGATACCAGTAATGTTCGGTATACAATTAAAATTATCTTAAAACTTAAGCATAAAAATCCGTATTATTTTAATAACCGAAAAGTCACTGAACAGCATACAAAAATAATGGATACATTTATCGGGTAACATCCTGGTTTCGCCAGCTATAATACCAATAATGAGTAAAATACAATTTCAAATTGAATAAACATGCTTTATTATTATTTGAAATGAAGAATAAATAAACCAAAATATGAACTCCTGAAATCCGGTTATATGTCTCTATACAATGGAAAATTTCAAGTTATGATACAAATTCTAAAGCAGAATGTCTTGAAATGTCCTTTTCAGAACCAAAACGAGATCAAATCATTGGACTGAGCTCATTGTGCTGACGCAATAACAAATGAAATGAAAAAAAAATAAAGCAACAATCCTAAAATTCTTGATTTTTTTTCACAAAGTGTCCTTAATCAGTTTGCTTTTACTGTACCAAAATTTCTATATTGTTTGTGTTTTCAGTAAAGCACTAGTTTTCTATAAACATACAAACATAGGGAAACATTATCAGTTGGTTTAGTTGCACTAGTTTTATCAATGTATGCTAGGTCGACTGTGAAGGAATAATTTTTCCTTCACGGTCTTCGCATGATTTTTCCTTCACAGGATTAAGTTTCAACTTCGCTCTTTACTTCCCTCGGAAAAACTTTTTTCTTTAATTAATCTTTCTTAAAAGCCGAGTTCGGCAAACCAGAAAACAAGTTATTCAATTCTGAAACAAATTGCTTACGAATTTCTTTAAATTTGACTATTCATGAAAAACTTCTACTTTTTAATTTTAGCCTACCTTATACACTGATGGACGAATCGCGGCTGGATACTACTTTCGTAAAATACTGCGACGCTAAAACTAAATTCCTTTATTAATCTTTGTTAGGTTGAAAGCTAAAAAAAGAATTAAAAATTGTGAAATATATTAGACTTCAAGTAATAAAATGTTAAGAAAATATGAGATTTTTAAACATTAATAGTTTTTTAGTTTTTAAACATATTTTTTAATTCTTTTAAAAAAGTATGGGATTAGCTTCTACTTCGAAGACAGGTGGCTTTGTAAATGAACCACATTTAAAAAAGACAACATTTAGGCAGGTAACTTAATGAAAGCAGTGTTTGCACGTATCTTTATCACATGTTGCTAACTTGGCTGATTAGTTTTCGGCTTAAATTCGGCTTAAATGGTTTTTCAAGGAAATTAATCGCATAGACGTTAGATACAAAAAAAAGTGATGATAATCAGTAACATTTTACTATGAGAATTAGCTGTTAAGCCAGGTTTTTGCATAATATTTCAAATGAAATATTTAGTGAAAGGAAAGAATAAATAGAGATCAAGCAGTATGTATGCCGGCCTCTGGCCCTTTTCTCTTTTTGTGGTTAAATAGTTAAAACAAAAACGATCTCTAAAATGAAGTTTTTGAAAGAAAATGAAAGAATAGATTAAGAAGAGTAACCGAAAAGACTGTAAACTAAGCCAAAGAATAAAAGTCGTCGTCGAATCTACACTAACCTTATTGATGTCTGAGCTTCTATCATTATTCTCTGTTGACATGTCCACCGGATTATTTGGGCACTGAATCTCATAGGAACTGGAAATATCTTCATCTGTCAATCCCTGCTCTTGTGCAGTCTCATAAAATGGATTGTCTTCTGTTTGTGAATCCTTCGTCAAAGCAGACAAGTTCACAGGAGGAGAAAAATCCTGATGTAATAAGTATGGATTAGAAGTATTTAATTTTTGCGTCTTGGATGTAATAACCTTAAAGAGGGACAAACCTCCCAGAGGACACATATATATATATACTTTTTTTTTAACTTTATGTCGACTAAATTTGACATTTTAGCCTGTAAATTATTTCTTGGATTTGTTGTGACTGTTTTGTTGGTATTACCGTGAAGTAGTTTTCTTGCGCTTATCAACACTCTTGTGTTAGATGAAAACTATCTAAGCCAATAATCGAAAAGGGGAAAAATCTGTCTCGAAAACAGTTGCACATTTAGGCACAAGAGCAATGAAACAAATAACTGCATAACCGGTGTAGACTGTCAAGTTTGATGCCGCATCGCATCTTGGCTTCTTTTTTTTTATCGAAACGAGTAAAAATGATCTATTACTTCTATTTTCACGAAACTTTGATTTATAGTCAATTTTCTTAAACTAAAATATTCGAACTGAACCATTTTTCTTTGTCTTATTTTGTTCTCAGGTTGTTAATTTGTTACTGTTTTCTTGTCATTTTTTTCAAAATACTTTCTGGGCGTTACAACAGTCTAAAAGCAAAAACAGACTTCATTTTTTTACACTCTTTTGTAGAATTTAGATCGAAGAACAAACTTTAATAAATATTACTACCGAGTTCATCATATCCATGACAAAAAATAAGAAAAATAATATAAAAAATACTTAGGTTTCTAACCTTTAGCAAGGGAATTTGTTTAACCCCTAACTGGAATTGTGAAAAAAAGTTGCACCAACTCTAGGGTGGAATCTGTGGGACCGCAGTATTCAAAAGTCTGGAAAAAATACTGTTTTAACTTTATTACATTTTTGCATATGGGGCATAGGATTTTGGCATGTTCTATAAACACTTTTTTTGGCACTAACTGCAAGTATAGGTAGATTTTCTGCCCTTTATTCTGGACTAAAGGATACAACGAACTTTTCAGTGATCGGAACCTGAAGAAGACACCTGGGGAACATTCTCAGTTAATCATCTTTTCCTTTCGAATGTATGACACTTTAATAAGTTGAACATAAACTAATTGTTCTCTATAGAGCTCGTAAAAGTTAAAGTAGATTTCTCTGCTAAGCCGCAAAAAAGTTAGACAATCTGATGTTTGGGGTCTAACGGACCCAGAGCCCTGTATCTATGTACTTGTATTCAGGGGCGTCCCGAGGGGGGAAGGAGAGGGATGCGCCCCCTCCCCCTTTCAATTTTTCGGGTATTCGTAAAATTTTCGCCGACGGCAAAAGTTTTGGCAGAAATTTCGCAAAATCAGCCGAAATTTAACAAAATTCTTGATTTCTGCAGAAAATTTGGCATAAATCAGGTAGCGATTCGGTAAAATTTACGAAGCTCTCCCCCCCCCCCCCCATAAAATGTGTCTCGGGACGCCCCTACCTCTATTAGGTTTAGAGACGTTGTTTTACCGAGGTTTGGAACTCAACTGATCCAAAGAATACATAAGATATCAGCCTCGCATAACCCAGTGGTAACGGGTGGACAAAAAAATAAGCACCGGGGTCTGAGAGACCCCACCTGGCCACTTAAGGGTCAATTTTTATAATTTCAAAAAAATTGAGTTCAGACTGGGAAAAGCTCAGACGTTATTTGGGAGGGAATCAAGAGTCAATGACATTTTTCAGGAGGAGCAAAAGGGCAAGGGAAACAGGAAAAATATCAAAAGAGTTTTGAGTAAGTTTTGTTTTACCTAGGCGTGGAGGGGCAGCAGTTTCCCGCAGGCTTATTCAAAAATGTAAAAAGTTTAAGGTTTAAATTTCGAATAAAATTCCTCCACATCCCCTCCGCTAACAAAAAATTACAAACTTACTAGTTTAAAAAAGACTCACCTCAGCTGCAGCATTACCGAACAAAGGATTAATAAAATTCTGAGAGAAAGTTGACAATCGACGCCATTGCTTTCGAATGTACTCCAAACTAGGTCGGTCGTCAAGTGGTGACAAGCTAGGTGACATAGTGACTACAGATGACTCAGTGTTAATGCTCAGAGTAGATTTACTGAGAGAGACTTTTGGGTGACTTTCAACTGTCATATCCACATGGCCTTCATTTTCAGGGTTGTTCTCAAACCGGGCGAATGTAAATGCTTCACTTCTTGGAGCTCTGAAAAACCTTTACAAACAATGAATAAGATGAAAACAATTAAGGTGCGGGAGGTAAATATGTGATTTTTTGAAAGAATACACAAAAGAAATTGCATCGGAAAATGTAAGTCATTATTTAATTACTACTACTACTGCTACTAACAACTCACCGCAGCACCAAGCCGCCTGAGGCCAACACAGCTACGCACGATCCTCCTCCACCCCAATCTATTCAAATCCTCCCTTTTTACACCCGCCCACGAAGTTCCCATTTCCTTTAAATCTTTCTTTATGACGTCCTCCCACCCCAGACGGGGACGACCTGCTTTCCGTTTAGCCCTAGATGGTTGGCCGAAAAGAACAATCTTCGGCAATCTGTCATCCTTCATCCGCACAACGACCCCTAACCACCTCAACCTTTCTTTCATTATAGCCCTAGAGAGCGGTATTGAACCCAATTTTTCGTATAGCCTATTGTTTGAAATACGTTCAGTCATCCGGGTACCCAGAACAATCCTTAAGCAATTTCTCTGGAAAACATGTAGCAAATCTTCATCCGCTTTTCGGAGCGTCCATGCTTCAGAGCCATATTTGACCACTGTCATCACTGTAGCTTCTAATATTCTAATCTTGGTTTGCAGACTTATCTTCCTATTCTTCCGGACTTTTTTTAACTGTGAAAAAACACCCTGAGCCTTGGCTATTCTATTTTTAACATCTTCACTGCTCCCACCATCTTTACTAATAATACTACGAAGGTAAGTGAAGCTGCCCACCTGATCAATCTTTCTATTACCCAACGTCACCTTTTCATCTTCACTTATTCCTAGCCTTAGTGACTTAGTCTTCCTAACATTAATTTTCAAACCAATTCTAGCACCCTGAACTCGCAAAACCTCTAAAACTTCATTCATTTTGCTCACACTTTCATCTAGGATGCTTAAATCATCAGCATAATCCAAGTCCAGGAGACTTTTTCCTCCCCATTTCATTCCGTGGTCTCCTATTGCCTTTCCTGTGCTCCTTAAAACAAAGTCCATTAAAATAATCCATATAAAGGAGGATAGAACACAGCCCTGCTTAACTCTTGATTTAATACAAAACCAGCTGCTAACCTCATTTCCTACCTTAACCGCAGCAGTGTTATTCTCGTACATAGCACTAATCACTTTAATGTATTTGTCTGGTATACCATACAAGGATAAAACCTTTACTAAAGATCTTCTATCAACAGAATCGAACGCTTGCTCGTAATCTATACAACTGAGGACCAAAGGTATTTGAAAACTCAGGCACTTCTCAATTATTAGCCTAAAAGTGAAAATTTGTTCGATACATCCTCTACCTTTTCTAAAACCGCACTGGTCTTCTCTTAAAACTTTGTCTACGGCATCTCTCAGTCATATTACTAAGTAATTTACTACCTACAGAGACCAGACTAATGCCTCGATAATTACCACACTCACTTTTATCACCTTTCTTATAAAGTGGCTTAATTGAGGTTTTCCTAAAATCGTTAGGTACTTCCCCTTTTTCAAAAATCATATTCATAGTCTTCAATAACTTATTTCTGACCTCAGAGCCACCATATTTAAGAAACTCATTTACCAAAATATCAGTACCTGGTTTCGCGGCACCGGGCATAATAGAATATTTAAATTACCACTGGTCTTTTAGTAAGGTTTTAGACGACTGTTGGACCTTCTTTTGAAAGAGTTGACAAAGACTTTCAGGAATACGTCCTAGGATTATCATTCCAAATCGGCGCGCAACGTCGAATGAAGCTATTCTTCAAATACTCTGTTATTAGCGTTCCAACCAAGGCTGTATCCAGAAGGACTCTTCCCCTGAAATTTTTGTCCGACTCGTAGAAACGTAACAAAATGAGTAAAAACAAATTTTTCATGCGTTTTTCAAGGTTTTTCTTGTAAAACCCTCTGCCGAAAAAAATTCTTCTCCCCCCCCCCCCCCCGAAAAAATCCTGGATACGGCCCCAGTTTCAACCTTAAGATAATTGGACTGAATTATCGGTATTCGTGTTTGTCATGCCGGTTGGACGATGGGGAGGGAAGGCATAATACAAGGTTCCTCTGGAGAAGTAGGGAAATTTATGTACTTTTAGAAAACAGCCATCGACACTGCATCAGCCCTCTCACTAAAAGACTGGAGAGAGTCATGGGCAACCACCCGAACCTGCCGTATTAGCCCTATGCTTGATATTTTGAAGTGTTCCCATCGGCATTTTTGGAGCACCAGCATATAGCAGACACCCATGGGCTACTTGGCAGTGGGTTTGATGCAAGACTTATAAGGTGGGATGATCGAGATGAGCAGTAGAAGGTTTTTGCAGCGAAGAGTGATCCTCAGCTGTCTTTCGTTGTCAGTCTCATGCGATTAAGGTGAGATTCGCAAGAGAGATCTGTGAACAAGAGAAATCCTAGAAGACAAAGCTGGTCGACTTTGTTGTATCTTCGTCCATAAAGATGAAGTTTGGGTGTATTCGTGGTACTTTTGATCGGTAGATCTTCATCTCCTTTTTTTTTATGCATCGAAACTGAGAAGCAGAGAGGCTTAGATTGGGTCTTCATTATTTGGGATGATTAAGTTTGTCATGGTGTCGTCAGGAAAGTCATGCTGAGAGCTAGCAAGGCTTTCTCTCACACCATTTATGTTGAAAACAAAAGCATAAATACCAATGTACTTCCCTAGGGACCGCCTGTTATTATTGGATGTTCAATAGAAGCGAACTCGTCAAGAACGACCCGTAGTAAACGATCGGATAGAAAGGTCTCAATTACTTTTAACAGAAGTCATCTGAACACGTGACTTTATTTAGTAGGCCACGCTGCCTCACTCCGTCGACAGCTTTACTACTACTACTACTACTACTACTAGTGACAACTCACCGCAGCACCAAGCCGCCAGAGGCCAACACAGCCACGCAAGCTCCTCATCCATCCCAATCTATTCAAAGCCTCCCTTTTTACACCCTCACGAAAAGTTCCCATTTCCTTTAAATCTTTCTTTATGACGTCCTTACACCCCAGACGAGGACGACCTACTTTCCGTTTAGCCCTAAACGGTTGGCCGAAATGAACAATCTTTGACAATCTGTCATCCTTCATCCGCACAACGTGCCTAGCCACCTCAACTTTTCTTTCATTATAGCCCTAGAGAGTGGTATTGGACCGCATATTTCGTATAGCCTATTTTTTGAAATACGGTCAACCAGCCGGGTACCGAAAAAAATCCTTAAGCAATTTCCCTGGAAAACATCCTGCAAATCTTCATCCTCTTTTCGGAGCGCCCATGCTTCAGAATCATATTTGAATACTTTCACCACTGTAGCTTCTAATATTCTAATCCTGGTTTGCAGTCTTATCGTCCTATTCTTCCAAAAAAAAATTTTTAACTGTGAAAAAACACCCTGAGCCTAGGCCATTCTACTTTTAACATCTTCACTGCTCCCACCATCTTTACTAATAATACTACCAAGGTAAGTGAAGTTGCCCACCTGATCAATCTTTTCTTCACCCAACGTCATCTTTTCATCTGTACTTATTCCTATTCTTAGTGACTTAGTCTTCTTAACATTAATTTTCAAACCTATTCTATCACCCTGAACTCGCAAAACCTCTAAAAATTCATTCATTTTGCTCACACTTTCATCTAGGATGCTTAAATCATCAGCTTAATCTAAGTTCAGGGGACTTTTTCCTACTCATTTGATTCCGTGGTCTCCCATTGCCTTTCCTGTGCTCCTTAAGACAAAGTCCATCAAAATAATCCATATAAAGGGGGATAGAACACAACCCTGCTTAACTCCTGAATTAATACAAAACCAGCTGCTAACCCGATTTCCTACTTTAACCGCAGCAGTGTTATTCTCGTACATAGCACTAATCACTTTAATGTATTTGTCTGGTATACCATACAAGGATAAAACCTTTACTAAAGCTCTTCCATCAACAGAATCGAACACTTGCTCATAATCTATAAAGCCGAGGACCAAAGGCGTTTGACAACTCAGTCACTTCTCAATTATTAACCTAAGAGTGAAAATTTGGTCGACACATCCTCTACCTTTCCTAAAACCGCACTTTTCTTCTCTTAAAACTTTGTCTACGGCATCTCTCAGTCTAAGAAGTATCATATTACTAAGTAATTTGCTACCTATAGAGACCAGACTAATGCCTCGATAATTACCACACTCACTTTTATCACCTTTCTTATAAAGTGGCTTAATTAAGGTTTTCCTAAGAGCGTTAGATACTTCCTCGTTTTCAAAAATCATATTCATAATCTTCAGTAACTTATTTCTAACCGCAGAGCCACCATATTTAAGAAACCCAGTTACCACCCTATAAGCACTTGGAGCATTATTATTTTCTAATCCTTTTAGTAATACCGCTAATTCTTCCTCACAAAGCAAATCTTCCTTCACATCCAAGGTATCACAAACTTTTTCATTTTCCTCTATACCTTTTCTTGCAACTATATCTTGGTTTAGCAAATTTTCAAAATGTTCTGCCCATCTCTCTTTAATTCTTTCCTTATCACTAATTGTGGCCCTGTTCCTATTTTTAACTGGGCCAAGTCTTGATTGACTCTCCCTCTCAATTTATTAACATGCTAGTACAATATTTTACTATTATGCCGTCTAGCTGCATCTTCTAGATCCTCGGCAATTTTATCCATGGCCTCCACTTTACACCTTCTTAATTCATATTTTAATGCTTTCTCCACTTTCTTTAAATTCCTTTTGTTTTCATATGATCTATCACTCAGATAATTTTTGTACAAACTCTTTCTTCTTTCTATTAAACATAAAGCTTTATCACTAGTATTCTTAGCTGCAGTTCTAGCTTTCTTCCCTAAGACACCTTCAGCAACTTCACAAATTATTTTTGTAAAATTATTCCAACCATCCTTCCACATTATTCCAAAATTATTCCTTCCACATTATCAAATTTTAAACTCTCAAGTCTAGTATTCAACTGTTCCTGGAAATTTTTCTCTCAAATTCTCATCCAAGAGTCTACCAACATCATAGCTTCCCGGGAGGTAATTACCCTTCTGAAATTTCAGCTTTAAATTAACCCTTGACACTACTAGATGGTGATCTTTACTTTTAACATCAATAACAGCAATTTCAAACAGCTTTAGCAATGTCAAATGAAAATAACATGATATCGTATCCATTTGCTAGAAGTTTGATCCACTCCTGGGGTTGGACCCAGCAGCAAAGCGTTTAATGCTTCCGGTGAAACCCACACTAGCGGTTGCCAGAAAAGTAATTTTTTCTAGGAAGAATTTAAATTCATTTAGCTCCAGGTTAGGAGTGGAATAAAGTGCATAATTAGAAACGCTTTCTTAAACTTTCTTAATGCAGAAGAGGAGGAAAATAGACCTGTATGAGCCTACCCTCATTGTATCGCCATCTGGCTTAGGTATATCAATGAAATGGGGAGATTTTTATGTTTGGGGAAAGGTTCTAGATAAAAAAAAACAGCCAGAAAAGGAATGACAGAGGTCTGACTAATTCAGCATTCTGAGACTTCAAGACAAAATTAGGTAAACTCCCCAGACCGATGAACTTGGTCACATCAAGACGTTGCAGAATGCAAAGAACTTTAGGAGTAGAATAGTGCTCACGATCAAGGTCAAAATTGGTTCGATCAGGGAAGTCGGTAGCTTCTTTACCATCGTCGTCTGGATTTGTGAATTCGGCTAACGCCTTAGTAAGAACTTTGGTGTTTGCCTGTGGATCCTGAATGACTGTCTTGTCGTTAATTTTTTTGGGATGGAATTGAAGTTCCCTCAGACGACGGTAAAGTCTCTTTGACAGTTCTCTAGCAGCTCTTAGCAGAGGCATTTTGATGGTTGGCATCAAATTTATCTTTGTGCTGAGCCTGCAATTTTTGAATCGTGCAAACAGTATCTTTACGGATTTTTATGAAATCAGTTACTTATTTATTTGTTCTTTGAGAGTAGTTATCGTTTGTGTGCCTTTTTTTGCTCAGATGGCCTTTTTACAGAGGATATTAAAACAATAATTGTCCTTGCTGGATCCACTTTTATGGGATATAACTTGTAATGCAGTTAACTATGATCTTCTCATACTTTTCTGTAGCTTTCATGGGCTCTTCATAGAGGAAGGCATTCCATTGCTGAAAAGCAAGTGTGTTTCTCAAGGAATCCTATTATTTGTCAAAGCCACTTATTTGTCACCTGTGCTTTAATAGGGGAGGAATAAGAAGATTTACAAGCACAAAGATGGCAACATGGTTACTTGTGAAGGTATGAGCGCCAACCTTCAAGGAGGCCGGGTGGTCCTGAAAGACCAAGACAAGATGATCCATGCTCCATGGAAACGGAAATTCCCATGAGGGATGATGGCAGACTTAGCGTGTTTGCACCAACTTTAATAATAGAACTTTCAAGGTAGCTAGTAATCTTGCAAATTATCTTGCATCTTGGTTATATGTAGCTCCAATGATCAAAGACTTATTTAATAGAGTCACCCTATCCCAGAGAGCCTCTTCATTTGCCAAGTTCGGGAAATTCAAATATGAACATGGTATATGAGGAGTACTTGTGGAGTGTGTACCATTCTATGGTACCTCGGTCCTCGGTATCTCGTGGCTCAAGTTGGTTTCAGTAATGCATATAATAGATGATTTGACACAACTCACCAAGCATAAGAACTGGTCATATCTAGTTCTGAGACCTCGCATGTTGCAGTTGGCTACCGCAAATATGTCCGAATCGATTTTCCAAGGGCATGTTGGCTTTGGAGTAGAGCATTTATCTGACACCTCCCACCGTTCAATCTGTGAACTAATATTAGTAGAAACAGAGGAACCCCGATCAGGCTTTCGGACACCACTCTCAACAGATCCATTATATTCGTTGCATCTCCTTTCTTGTATCAAGGAGTAGCTCAAGCAACTTTCCGTCCAAACACTTCTCAGTATATGCAGCAAAAGGTGGAGCTATTATACTAGCAGATAGTTTTTAATACACGAGTTGAAGACCTGTCGAACGCTAGAGTGTTACCATTTCTGATACCTATAATTGTGTTCAGAACTTGAGAAAATATACTTTGTGGCATAAATATTCTTTTATTTATCAGAGGGAAAAGGAATTGCTTAATTATTGTGTTTTCAGTTTGTTCAGCGGCGGCATCGAAAGACGATTTCAGTTTTTTTCTCCACTTCTAGCAGGACACTACCACGCGCAGCAAATTTTTATAAAATCGTGGATAAGATGATTTGCCACACC
>JAQQPU010002883.1:0-63524 GCA_029168905.1 Artemia sp. Kazakhstan ARC1039 | reverse complement strand
TTTTATCCCTAATACATCACATTATTCAAGAAAATTCGAAGGTAGTGCATGAATGCCAAACTAACTGATCATTAACGGCTTAAATCTTGGAGGAGGGAGATCCATATTTTTCGACACGTGCTAAAGAACAGGCAAAGTATGAAATAGAATGGGGGTCATTGTGAAAATTAATCGGTTTCCGAATGCCATTGGTCTGAGTAACCCACTGGTATATACCCGTTCAAGTTCATCATTTAATGCCAAAAATATTCTCAAAACAGTTTAGTTAGAAAAATGCCAACTAATATTTAAGTGTTTCAAGGTTTATTGATTTTAATTATTGCTGTCTAATATTTACTGTTTAATCTTTTGAAATTCCTTCAAAATTTTTTTTAACGCGATCACTATTGGTTAACAATGGGAATTAATTTCGATATGTTTCCTTGGAGACTCTTGTGCTTTTAATATAGTAATGTTTGTTACATGTTTGAAAATTTATACGATGTTATTTTTTTTTCAAATAGACAAGAAAATTCTCTTGGTAATGGATACACGAAATTTTTTTGTGAAGTCAGATTCGGAATCTCTTCAATCAGGCTCATCAACGAAAACACCTATTTCTGGCCAGACAGTGCAAAAAACTGGCAGAGTGTTAGATATGGGGCCTACTTCAAAACTACAAGTCTGCCAGGAAGAGCCCTCGGGACATTCAACCCAAAACCCATCTACTTCACATCTATGTGCTAGTGAAGAAAATTTGGTTGTCGGGTGCAATCCAAACTGCGAAAGCTAAAATATGGAAATAGATAAGGAATTAAGATCATCTATAACGTGTCCATACAAAAAAGAAAGATTTGCGAAGAAACGGAAAGTGGTAGTTGAAAATAGGAAGTTTAGGGAGAAGTGGTTTGAGCATGAAGATCTTAAAGATTGGATTGAAAGGTGTCCTTTCAGTAAAAACGTTGCTTACTGTAAATATTACCAGAAAAAAGTGTTTGGGGGTATGACTCATTTGCTTAGACATGCTGAAACTGATTTTCACAAGAGAAATCACATGAGCATGCACAATCAAATTAAAGTAGTTGAGAACAATGAACTAGTTGTAAATCCTAAATCAAAAGAACAGTTGTTGCTTAAAGATAAAGTTGTTAAGTTAGAACTGGCTCTTGCTGCATGGATAGCTTCAAGTAAACAAGAAATAAGTATTATGGACACGTTACCTAACGTCCTTAAAGCTTATATTAGTGACTCTCCAACTGTTGGACGTTTTGAGTGTGCAAGAACCAAGACCACCAGTTTAATCAAAAATGTGATTGCTCCTTTTGCCATCGAGAAACTCAGTGATAAGCTTAAAAGAGTGAAATTCTCCATTTTAGTCGATGAAAGTACTAACAGGACTGGATCTAAGTTCTTGGTGATTATTTGTCGTTATTTTTGCTTTGATTCAGGTGAATTAAAGGAAGAGTTTCTTGCTCTACCCGAGATTCACGACGCCAGTGCAAATGGTTTGAAGACACTTGTTTATGAAGTACTCAATGACCAATACATTCCTTACTCAAATATAATTGGCTTTGCTTCAGACAATGCCAGTGTAATTTTAGGCAAACGGAACGGCCTGGCCACTTTAATTAAAAATGATTTACCCTGGCTTGCCGTAATTGGTTGTGTTTGCCACTCGTTCTCGCTCTGCTCTTCTGCCGCCTGCAAAAAACTTCCATCTGACATTGTGCAGTTCAGTCACGACATCTATAATTACATTTCAGGAAGTGCAAAGCGACAAGCAGAGCTGAAAGAATTTCAGCATTTTCTACAGGTTGCAGAGCATCAATTGCTTTATCCATGTGCAACAAGATGGTTGGTGTTTGAATCAGTTGCCGAACGCTTGATTGAACAATGGGTCGTATTCACAGAGTTTTTTAAGATACCATTCTTAGAAGGAAAGGACATGAGTGCTGTAAATCTTTATTTGAGTTTGGTGAATCCAAAAGTAAAATTGTTTTATTTGTTTCTTAAATACGTTTTACCCATTGTTAACAAAATAAACGTTGAATTTCAGAGCGCAGACGTAAAAGTCCATAAATTAAAGTCTAGTGTTTCATCCCTTCTTCAAGAAATAGGATTGAATTTCATTAACGAGAGTGAGCTGAGGCCTGAAAAAACTTGTCTATTTACAATGGATTTTTCAGATCCTCGAAATTTCAGGAGTATACAAGATATGCATTTTGGTGCAGAATTTCAACTATACGAGCTTGAAAGCATCGAAAAGGGTGCGGTCGAGGAGCGCCAAGTGCAAGATGTAAAAAAAAAGCTGTTTAGCATTTTATATCAAGCTACAGTCCAAGATACAATTGCGAATAAACCCAAAAGACCCTTTATTGGATCTAGTTCAAAGTCTATCCTCAAGTGCAGCAAAGTCCGGGCAAGTGAAGTCAATTGTCCCTTTGTTTAAGATGTTTAAAGAATGCTTTCCTCATGTTGATATTGAGACACTAAACACAGAGTGGAGACGTCTTCCTTTTATAATAAGTGAGGCAAATTTAGATGTTAAACTGTCTGTAGTAAAGTTCTGGAAGTGTGTTGCCAATTTAAAAGATGGAGCTGACAATCCTTCCTTACAATTTTTACCAAATTTTATTCTCACATTGACGTGTCTACCCCATTCCAGTGCTGGAGCAGAGCGACAATTTTCTGAATTAAAAATGATAAAGACCCCACTTCGTAATAGACTCAATCCGAAAACTGTTTCTGATCTTATGCATGTCAGAAGAGCAATTCCTGACCCAAGTTCTTGGGAGATCCCGGATACTCTTGTAAGGAAAGCAAGAAAGTGGAAAAAGTGAACTCCCACGTTAAGCATGTTTCCTAATTGATTTTGCTTGCTTCCCTGTATAAGTGTATAATATGTTTTGTCTTATATCTACATAAAAAGTAAGCTTTAAATTAAGCCCTAAACGATTATCTGAGTTGTTTATCTAAATTTTGCTAAATAAAAATACAATCTTTGCTCATCTTTTTCTTCAAAGTATCCTAAATTACATCCAAATCAAAGACAAATTGAGAACAAACTAAGGCACGCCTTGTCAGAACTTGAGCAAATGCACATTATGCAAAATATAGCTTACGCATGATTTTTTTCATTTCTCCACATTCTCGAGGATTTTTTTTTAGGTGAAAGAAGATCAATTTAATGTTTTATTTTAATTTTTCTTGCGTGAAAACAAAGTGTCATTCAAACTTGCTAGATAAAAAGGCCAAATTGCACCCGAATCAACTCATTTTTTTATTTCATAGCTGTTTCTGATGCTGAAGTTAAAAGGTGTCCAATTTATTAATATTTAGAAAGGAAGAGGGATGGTTTTCAAAATTTTTCATTAAGATACAAAAAAGGCATCTTTTAAAAGTTGGAGGGGGGATTAAATAGCGACAAAGACAGTGACGAAGACCACACTGCCTTTCCATCATAAACAATAAGTAGAAAAATAGGGAAATTTTTATATAAAACAGTGGAACGCAGGATAGAATTTTAATGTGAGTTTCTTTTATATTGGTTTTTCTTCATTTGTTTTGCTGAGGACGGCCCTAGGATATAGGGTCGAAATATTCATTTAAAGTTGCGTTCCAGTGTCTTATATAAAAATGTTCCTATTGTTCTACTTATTGTTTATGAGGGGGGTTTTTAATGTGATTACGGGAAAGTATATTTTTAAAATCATACAGGCAGCAAATGTCCCCCCCCCCCTTAAGTACCGCCTTTGATAACAAAGTTAGGGCACCCAGCCTTGAAAAGAGACTTTCCTTTCAAAAGTTACGAAAAAGTTACGTTTTAAGAGTTCAGACGGTACGAAATTTTTCGGTCTGGTGGCAACCCTGCTCAGGAGTAAAAGCCGTAGGTCATTGCAAGTGACATTGCATTGTTAAAATTTAGGGATTTTATAGAAGGGATTGTCGTACAAACTTTGGAGAAGGCTCATTCGATTGAAAATTTGAAGTTCAATTTTGAATAAGCAGAGGACAATTTGCCTCTCCCTTTTAACCACCAAATGCATCCAATCAAAATATTTTTTTTTCAAAATAGTCTAAAGGTCAAATAACCATGCCTCTGGAGCTACCGACCCCACCAGCAGCTCCTGGTGCGAGGGCTGTAAGTTATGCTAGTCACCCACCGTAAACACATAATATTTTTATGGAATTTTTTTTATGAACTTTGGGGGGGGGTGCTCATTCAATCGGAAATCAAAAGTTCCAGTGCACTTCTTAAGAGTTAAAAGTGATCGAAGGACTTCTACCCCATCCTCTTTTTTCCCCAAATACATCCGATCGATAATTTTGAGATGACCATTTTATTTAAAACAAATCAAAGGTTAAATAACTATACCTCCAAGGCTCACAAACCCTAGCTCCTGGTGCAAGGGCTGTAAGTTATGCAAGTCGCCTATTGTTAAGATACAAAGTGGTTTTTTTTTTCAAGAAAGGAGGGCATGTTTGATCCTACAAATAAAAAAAGAATGGAGCATTAGGGTCAAACCTTCGGGAAATGTCAAGAAGAATGCCAAACACATCAAAGGACATTTTTTCCTTTATTGGTTGTGAAAAGGAAATACCGGCAATATTTACGATGGCTGATGGTATCATCCGTCACATTGTTCGGAAAATGTTTAGGAGCATCTTCAACTAAATAAAGAGGTACTTAGTGCATCCAGTTTTACAAGATGACGTATCTGTAATGTCTTGTGAACAGCTGAGGGTATAAACCTGAGGGCATGAAGTTCAAACTTTTTGGGCATATTGAAGGAATTTTGAAAAAATAGGTTGGAGTGTAACCAGTCTCCCTCCCATATCCTTTTTAGCTGCAATCTTCTCAAAGACATCTGATCAAAACTCGTTATCTAGATTCACAAAGGTCAAATATTTTTAACGCATAAGTTTATTACTTAACGTCCAGAACGGTCTAATTCATCTAAAAAAAAAGAGAGAAAAAAAAATCAGCTTTCATGGTTTGTGACATCGGATCTTCTTATTTTTTCTTGCAAAAAATAAACTAAGTTTTTTTCATGAATGATCTTGACAGGCGTTTATATCATGACTTTAAGAAACAAACAATTCCAACAAGGTTGAACATGTAAAAATTCTAACCTGTGTTTTATCCAATGATATTGCCTAATATTTTTAGAATACTGAAAGACTGAGTTCAGCGACTCAGTTGCACGATAATTCTGTTAAAAAAGAGTTCAGTTGCAAGGTGGTTCAGTTGCCCGGTGGCTCAGTTACTCGGTGGTTCAGTTCCACGGTGGCTCAGTTCTACGGTGGTTCAGTTGCATAGTGGTTCAGATGCACTGTTGTTCAGTTGAACGGAGATCCAGTTACACGGGGCTTCAGTTAAATGGGTTTGAGTTGCACGGGGGTTCAGTTGCCTGATGGTTCAGTTACACGCACACCATTTTGTCACTTTCTAGAACTATTAAATATTGTTACACTAATAACTTGATGAGTAATACCTTAATAACACTTTGAATTGTCATAAAAAGTGATTATTTTTATATATAATTTCCGTTTCTATTTAAATTTTTGGAAGTCCAGGCCTGCTCCAACTCCTATAGGAAAAAGGAAAAGGATGGTTCATAAATTTTTCATAAGCATGTCTACCAGAATGGACCACCAGGTTCCAATCAAACCTTGAAGGGACAACAAGATCTGAAATTCTGGTTTTGTTTTCGCTGTTGGAATGGAGTATAACTTTTGCAACGACAGGAAATCCTAAATTATTCTTATTCGACCGCGTCAGATTTCAACTAAATACGGCGTAAGGTAACAGTCACAACACAAATCTTATGCAGTATGGAAAATTCGGTTCAGAAATTGGACATATCACAGCTAGCACTTTGGAAAGTTTCGAAAGCATCACAACAATAGCTTCAACAGGTCTCCTATATAATATTTACATCGAAATACGCTAAACATTTGTTAGTACTGACCTATCTTCAGTACCCATGACAGCCCTTCCCGGATTCCCATGACAGCCCTGGCAAGATTCCCACCCCTGGGAAGATTCCCACCCCTGACAAATTCCCATGACAGCCTTGGCAAGATTTCCGGGATTTCAGGTCTATGCGTATGATTAATTGGAGTGTTTTCCGCATGATACACATGTTTGTTGATGGTTATAATTGTTTGTTGTTGGTTATATTTGTTGGTTGTTGGTTATGTTGTTGATTATGTTTGTTGATTATGGTTGTTGGTTATGTCTGTTGATAGCCCCTTCTGAAGCCTATTGCTGATTCTAGGTGGAAGCAAAGGGCTAGCTAAGCCGGGAAATTTCCACAGCGGTGGTGGGCATCCAGGCAATGAGGCTTGACCCTCCATCCCTAGGCAGCATAGGAAATCCGCTAGCGCACCTCAAAGTGGGGAAGGGGTATATACATCACTGAGCTTCACGCCGAGCAAGGTGATGGCCAACGCGCTTCGGGTGACCGCAAGACTGGGGACCTTGTGGTGTACCTTATCCCCAAGAAACGCTCAATGATGGTGATGATGACAAATATAATGATGAAAAGTTGGCTACGGTATCCCCGGTATTATGCGATGCGACGAGAATGGCGCTCTCGTCGAAAAGTATGCTAGCTACCGTCCTATCAAGAAGACAAGGCCTGAATATCGGCTGCTGGAACCTGTGCTCGATTAAATAATCATTGACAAAGCCTTTTGTAGCTGATGAATTTTATCTTTATAACCTTGATATTCTGTTCGTTTCTGAGACGAGACTAAATGGACGTAACATCTTGACCCTTGAATCCTCGGCTGGGAAGGCGGTCTCTTTTTATAACTCGAGACCATTAGATGGATCTGGCCGAGCAGGAGTAGGTATCCTGTTGTCCCCCAAAGCAGTTACTGGGCTCATCGAATATGAGCCTGTGTCTGAGAGAATCGTACGGGCAATAATTAAAGGTCGCACGAACAATCTGACTGTCCTTAGCGTTTACGCCCCAATAAGATATGCCACTCAACAGCAAAAAGATCAATTTTACAGTGACCTGCAGACATTCATTGATAAAACTCCCCGGAAAGATATCCTACTAATTGGAGGTGACTTCAATGCCAGAATCGGCGGAAAGCTGCATAACTCGGAACATGTGATCGGCAAGCACGGTCTAGGAGACAGGTGCACAAATGGAAACAGGCTTTTGCTGTTCGCAATGCAGAACAATCTCGCTGTGGCTAACACCTGGTTTAGGCACAAGCCGTGTCATACTTATACATGGGAATCCCGTGATGGAAGAGTAAAGGCCCAAATAGATTATCTCCTTGTATCCCGACGATGGAAATCCATGGTGTTGGACTCGAGAGTCCACAGAGGTGCTGACACGGGATCGAAAAATGGATCTGACCACTTCTTGCTGAAGACAAGGCTAAAGTACAGACTTATCTCAAGGAAGACTACTATGTCTAACCAGAAAATAGACGTGTCGAAGCTGAAAGTAGATGAGTACCGAAGAGCTTTTGTCCTTGAACTCTCAAACCGCTTCGCTGTCCTTCAAGATGATACCGAGGAGGTAATCCCGACTGATCAGTGCCCCAAGATAAAGATTGAGGAGAAATGGAGCAAATTCAAGGACCACATCAATGAAGCTGCCGCAAACATACTTGGGTTTGTCAAGCGTAAAACCAAGAAATGGATCTCAGAAAAGACAATCAAACTCTCTGCCAAGAAAAAAGAAATGACCAACAAGAAGGCCCCCAAGTACAAAGTGCTACGACAAGAATGTCACAAATCAGCAAGAGCTGACAAAAAAGCGTACTGGTCTAATATTGCCAGTGACATGGAAAGAGCCGCATCACGGGACGATACACGAAAACTCTATCAGATACTTGGAGAATGAAGTGGGAAGAAGAAGCAAACTACCATCCCCTCACTTAAGGCGAAGGATGGAAAATACTCACAAGCAGCGAGGAACGTATCGAAAGATGGCGAGTTCATTTCCAAGAGCTATTGAGACCAGGAGACAATAGTAATCGAAAGCAACCACTTAGAGAACCGCAGAACCCCTCGCACAACCAGGCTTATGAAAATATATGCACGGACCCACCCTCCAGGGATGAAGTAATTAAGGCGATCCAAGTTTTGAAAAACCATAAACGCCAGGAATAGATCGGATTCTGCCGAGTTACTAAAAGCTCTCCCCGAGGTGGTAGTAGATGAACTTCATAGCGTGATAACCGAGGGTTGGGACAATCAATACATCCCAGATGACTGGAAGAACTCAATAATTGTCCCTATCTTCAAAAAAGGAGACCGAATGGACTATAAAAACTACCGAGGTATATTCCTTATCCCCATTGCTGCCAATCTGACTAGTCTGGCTACATCTCAGATGCAACAGAAGTATGCTCTCGATATCTCTTACCGGTTTAGCTGCCTCCAAGTTCTGGACGACCCTGAAGTAGCCTGGAAGTCTTTAAAAGACAACATACTCGATTCTGCTGGCAGTACCATTAGCCGCAGCAGACACAAGAATAAACCCTGGATATCCCAGGAGACTCTGTCTGTAATCGAGTTGCGCCGGAAGGCCCGTTTATTAAAGAATATGCCAGAGTACAGACGACTCAATGGCTTGCGCAATAGCCTACTGCACAGTGATAGGAAGACCTTTGTCGACAAGAAAGCCAGCGATCTTGAAGATGCCTCGAGAAAAGGAGACCTCCCTCTACAAACACCTCCACGAGCTGACGGAAGGGAATACATCCACCGTGAGCTGTGTTGTTTCTGCTGACGGAAGCATGCCGGATGACGATGCAGGCCAACTCTCTGCCTGGAGCAGTCACTTCTCAACGCTTCTGAATACCGAGGCAGTTGCTCATCCCGACCTTGATCTGATTCAAGCAGCAATGACCACACCCAAGGCTACTTCCTACCTCGTATCGCAGCCGTTTACCACCTTTGAGATCCAAAATGCTGTAAAACGGTTAAATAATAATCGAGCCCCCGGCGTCTGTGGTATATCTGCAGAACTCCTCAAGTACGGGGGTCCAGCGATGATTCTGTGGCTCCAGATAATCTTCTCAGCTATATGGACGACGGAAAGCATACCGAATGACTGGCGTGCTGGCATCATATTGCCACTCTGGAAACGTAAGGGCAGCCGTCAAATCTGCTCCAACTATCGTGGGATCACGCTTCTCTCCGTTCCTGGAAAACTCTTCGCCATGTCACTCCTGGACAGGTGTTCCACCTTTTTGCGTAGAAAGAGAAGAGTCCAGCAAGCCGGATTCATGCCCGGCAGGTCGACGACGGAGCAAATGTTTACTATGCGCCAGTTGATCGAGAAGACGCGAGAGTTCAACCAAAAAGCGTACATCGCATTCGTGGACTTTAAGGCTGCCTTCGATTCTGTTGATCACCGTTCACTTTGGCTGATGCTAAGAATTACGGGTCTACCCAAGAAATATTGCTCACTCTTTGAAAATCCGTATGAGGATACGGAAATCTGCGTGCAAGTCAATGGAAGACGCAGTCCCACATTCCCAGTGAAGACTGGCGTCCAGCAAGGTTGCGCCGCCGCTCCCGAGCTTTTCAACTGCTTCATAGACCATGTTATGGCCAGCACGATGAATCGCCTTCAATTCGGTCTTCAGTTCGGAGACCGGGTACTCTCTGATGCTGACTTCGCCAACGACATAGCACTAGTTGCGAGCACCGTCGATAAGAAGACCAAAGCTCTCCAGGTGCTCTCAGAAGAAGTCCTTTAAGTTGGACTGAAGATCAACTGGCAGAAAACCAAAGTTATGCTTCTTGAGCCCCCCACGTCCCGTTCTACTGTAAAGGAAGTCAACATCGGAAACAACCGAGTAGATGTGGTTGAAGACTTCACTTACCTGGGATCTATTCTGTCGAATGATGGCTTGATCATAAAAGAGCTTACATGTCGAATGGCCAAAGCTTCAGCACTTGTTGGGAAGCTTAGCAGCATCTGGCGAAAGCCAACCATAAGCCGCTTTACCAAAATGCGCATCTACAATGCGTCAGTCAGCACCGTCCTGCTGTATGGAGCGGAGACGTGGCCAGCTGCCAAATCTATCCTCAGCAATGTCGCTCAGACGAAACATCTCCGAAGAATTGAAAGATTTCACTGGACTGACTTCGTTAGCAGCCAGACTCTCTTATCACGTGCGGCTCAAACTCCTTTCTCGACGCAGATCGCCCAGCGTACTTTTCGGTGGTACGGCCACCTCCTTCGCATGCCACGCGACGCCCCAGCACGGGTCGCATTCGACTTCGAGCCCACCCTACATGGATGGAAACGAACCAGAGGACGCCCACCCACTAGGTGGAAAGACAAAGCCGATGAATTCCTCACCCATGCCCACATCCCGGTGGAAGAAGCTGCGATCCTGGCAAGCGATAGGTCAACCTGGAAGCGCCTAGTCTCATCGTTCTCTACGCCGAAACCTCGGCAGGAGCCTTAAGTCAAGTAAGTCAAGCCATTGCTGCCAAGCTGTTCGCAGTCGTACTTTTAAATAGATTCAGAGACACCAGATACAGCCGAATGCGACCCAACCAAGCAGGGTTCAGGCCGGGTATGGGTTGCTAAGACCAGATTTTTAGCCTACGACAGATCCTTGAACACCGGTTTAAACACCAGCAGGAAACAATCCAAATCTTCATAGACTTCATTACCACGTTTGATTCAGTCCATCGTGATGCAATATGGGAGGCAATGAGAGAGGACAGTGTGCCTGAGAAGATCATCAATCTGCTCAAGGCATACTATCCTGGAACAAAGGACCGGGTAAGAGTCGACGGCGATCTTTCAGATCTGGTCCTCATCGAGGAAGGTGTACGTCAAGGCTGTGTCCTTTCACCAACTTTGTTCAACTTCGTCATCGATTGGATCCTCAGGGTCCTGGACAATTATAAAGGCGGTGCAGTGAGCCCGTCCTTCTCCGTCATAGATCTTGACTATGCTGACAATGTGGACATGCTTGCTGAATCCGTTGCAGAAGCCCAGGCTATGATAAATGACGTGGCAGTCAAGGCACTTTCAACTGGTCTCCAAATAAACCTACCAAAAACAAAATCCATGTGAACAGATGGGATGGATGAAACCCCTGTGACCCTAAATGGTAATCAGATAGAGGACGTCCAGTCGTTCAAATACCTCGGATCGATGGTGAACCCTGCCGGTGAATCTTCAGAAGAAATCCAGAGCCGCATATCATCAGCCTGGAGTGTCTTCCTTCAATTATGGAAATATCTCTGAAAGCGGAGCGAAATATCGCTACGCACAAAGCTCCGAGTGTATGAAGCTATGGTTCTCTCTGTCCGCCTCTATGGATGTGAAACGTGGTCACTTAAAGCAGCCGAAGCGTTGAGCTTGAATATATTGAACCACAAATGCCTGCGCTATATCCTGGGTATCCGCCTCTCAGATAGAACCTCGAATGAAGAAGTAAGGAGAAGATGTGGGGATCGCCCACTTGTCTCTGACATTGTTAAGCATAGGAGACTGAGATGGTTTGGCCACACAAAGCACAGACCAGATGACCATATAAGCAAAAAATGCCTCAAATGTCTACCACTACCTGCTTGGAAGAAGAGGGCAGGAGGCCAAAAGAAGACGTGGCTAGCAACAGTTAAGTCTGATCTGGAGCCAATCGGGTGATTCCGAAAATACGGCCGTCGCTGGGATCGCCAGTGGCTGGAACTGGTGGAGCCTGCCACCCTCGAGCAAAACCTATGGAAGAAGACCTGTCATCATCTGCTGGCCACCACGATGAGTCTGGATGCGGCTTGAACGTGCAACAAGTACAAGTAAGTAAGTAAGTATATTTGTTGATTATGTTTGGTGGTTGTGTTTGTTGGTTTGGATATGTTTGATAATAAATAGAGCTACTAACAAATGCCACCCATGTTTTTATTTCCCCAAGATGTTTTTTTTATTAAAAACCTTAGACGGTCATTATGGAATATGTTCAATATTAACCCCTTAGCAACGGCCAATTTTAGCACATTAGATAACTGGAGCTAGAAACCCCTCAAGCTGTCACACCTGTGCAACGTGGTCACCGGTTCTATTAAAGAGAACATAGTTGGCAATATTCCCATGACACACCCCTCTGGACTCTAAGGACGTCACACGACTTACCCCGTTTCAAACGCTCAGGTCTAATATGCTTGACGCAATTTCATATAACCATGTGGCAGGAACCCATGGGGGAGTCCCCACTTGTAACTTAACGACAACACACATTTTGCATAATGATTGCACAACCATCACTGTCACGTAATACTTTTTGGAGTTTTTTTTTCACCCGAAACATTCAAAGTGTTTTCTCTTTCTTTAACTTAATGGTGGCACATACTTTATGTAACGCCAGCACACAACTCACACAATGTCGGCGCACATCACTGTCAGTTAATACCTTTTTTGATATTTCATTTTTTGCCCGAAACACTCAACAAATTTTTTCTTTCTTTAACTTAATGGCGGCACACACTTTATGTGAGGCCAGCGCATCTTACGCAATGTCGGCATATATCACTGTCACATAATACTTTTTTTCTCATATTATTTTTCGCTCGAAATATTCATGACTCAAAAGGCCAGGACTCAAAAAGTCATTCCCATTCAATGTATTTGTGCCCTAACCGAGAGGAATAACAAGCCATTCCTAATATTTTGTCCTACTCGTTATATTCTAAAATTAACCTATTGTCAATTCAATCCTCTCGTCAGAATAAGGCGTAGTTAAGACCTCTGTATGGCGTGAATTTATGTGACAATATTACTCAAGGTTTATTGATATATTTATGATTAGATGGGACGTAAAAAGAAAAATGCTAAGCGAGAGGGTATGGACAGTTCATTTGAAACCTCTGGACTCAGTTCTAGCTCGAAACCGGAAATATCGATACTAGCTGCGGATTTTCATCAAATTCTTGATGTTGTGAAAGAACATGGAAATAAGTTGGACAATACCAAATCAACTAGGAACTCTTACCGCAAGGGTGGATAACATGGAAAAAGAACAATCGCTGCAAACGAATAAGATAAACAATACTGAATCGAAAATTGGAAAGATTGAGAATGAAAACTCTAGCCTCAAAATGCAAATAAAAACTTGCACGGATGCAATAATGGAATTAAGAAGGAAAAAATGAAGATTATATGTCTCGTATTGGGAGAATGGAAGCTGCAAAGCTAGAAAGTAATATCATCATATGGAACACAGCTTGTAGATATAAGGACCACGCTAAAGTTCTATTCACAGAGGAAATTCGTCACGGACTAGAAATGCCCGAAGTAAGTTTCACAATTACCCATTATGATAGCAACCGTAAATATTTGAAGGTGACACTAAATAAAAAAAAGATAAGTTTGCCATAATGAAGAACGCTAGCAAGCTGAAGAATAAGACATTCCCTGGCAAAAACAGCAACCTGTCAGCGATGATGTCCCACTGATATCTGTAATGCGCGAAATCTGCTTCTAGTGAAACTTGATAAATTACGAAAATATCATGGATGTGATGTCTGGATATCGAAGCAGATTCAGCCAAATCTGCTAGTGAAAAGACCAGAAGGCTCGATTACCAAATACACATTCAATGATGCCATACCGGAGATTGACGATTTTCATAAAATATTTTCCATCCCCCGAAGGGAAGTGCCTTTTATATCCCCTGTCGATGTTCAAATGGCATAATTTCGAGGGTTGGGTTGCATTAATAGTTCAAGTGCCCAAGTAATATGAATGAAAACATGTAAATTGAAAGTGTTTTTTTAATGTTTAGTTTATATACGGTTTGTAATTTTTTCCTTTTTTTTGGTAAGATCCACATAGAGGTTAGGCTAAAAGTTGCGCAGATTAGTCGTATTGAAAGAAAACGACTTGGAATGAGGATTTTTTTTTGTTTCTTTAAGTATTATTTTTATTATGGTTTGCTGGTCTTTTGGGGCAAGGTGTGATTTTTCTTAACGTGGGATTAATATTTGATAATGGATAGAGACAATCGTGAAAATCTATCATCCCGGTTAAAAGGATTTGAGGGGAATTCTCTTTAATTTCAGTCAATCTTTCAAACTGTTGTAGCTGGTGATGATGAGGATACTTCTAATAATTTGGATATCCCAAAAAATCAATATATATTTATGAATGAGCTGGTAAGAAAAAATATAGATACAAGTAGGATGGCGTTTTGGAATTGCCGGGGCTGGAGAACTGCGCAGGATGTGATTGAAACTTTTTTTTCAGATTCAGATATATTAGGCCTATGTGAAAATTTTTACATGATTTTTCAGTTGAAAATATACATGTAAAATTAACAAATAAACTTTCAAATGGGGATAAATCCATTTATTTAGACAGTGAAAAGAAACAGGTACAGAAGTCCAGTTATTTCGGTCACATATACAGCGACCGTCTTCAGTAGAAATACTAAAATAATAAAATTGAAACTAGCATATTTATATACAACAAAATAAATAACTTTTCGGGTCATTCAAAAAATAATGAACTTCCGGATTATTCACTATTTGAAAGTTTATTTGTTCGTCTTTGAATGGCAGTGTGGTCTAAGAAAACAACACCTAATTTAAAGGTGTTATGTCGAAAATACATGTAAAAGATTACCAATTCTTTCACATCGGTCGGTATAGACAAAAGCAAGGGGGTCTAGGTGTTTTGATTAAAAATTGCATATCAGCACGTATAAGGCTTGATTTTTTGCCACTGAATATTGAAATTATTTTTGGATCTTGTGTCGCTAAATGCTCCTTTCCAATTAGTCGGAAGTTTTTTAATTGCAGTTATTTACCGTGCTCCATCATCCAGCCAGATAGAATTTAAAAATCATTTTGGAAGTATGTTGGATAAATTAGCTAGTCTCAATACTCCTTATTTAGTTATGGGTGATTTTAATATTGATTTAATGAAATTCCTATCTGCAGATCAGAACAGAATATATAGAAATATTTTGCAGTTTTTGGAGGGCCCACTATCTTATGGACTAAACCCCGTATGTTTTGTGCCCTCTAGAATAGCTTATACATCATTTTAACTCATTGGTAATATTTTTCATCTTATAGTGCTGTTAATATATTTATTATTCCTGATGATTCATCGGACCACTGTACTGTATAATTATGTAAGATTTTCTTAGAAATTTACGCATAATAAAAAAAAATCAAACCAAGCGTAGAGATTTCTTATATAAAAATGTGTTAAGGATAAAAGAAGGGCTTGGTGACGTTTATTGGAGTCTTGTAATTGATGAGAAGGATCCGAACCAATCATTAAATAAATTTTATTATGCTGTACTATGAATGAAAAGATTGATCTTTTTTGCCCGCATAAGAGCCCGAGAGAAAAGAAACTTACCCCAAAAAATCTCGTATAAATGAATCACTTTTAAGATCTATTAATGAGAAAAATCGTTCATATAAAATTAGAATAAAATATCCCACGGAAATAAATATAATACGTTTTAAATACTATAAGAATATGCAGGTAAGGATCCTTACAGTAAGTGAAAAACTTTATTATGAAAAATCTTTTTGAAATTCAGATTCCCCTAGAAAAACTTGGAGTTTAATTAAAGATAAAATTGGAAGAAATAAAAGTTGTTACACCCTGAAATGCTATTTGATATTTATGGTAAAGAATTTAGAGGACCACAAGCTGTTGCTAAGAAGTTTAGTGAATATTTTGCTAGTATTGGATCATCTGTTGTTTCAGTTGAAATTGAACTTTCTTCCCCAAGGTCGCATAAACAATATCTACCGCCCACTGAAGACAGGAGCATATTTCTGGCCCCGGCTACTTTTGCAGAATTTCAAAAGGTCATTAAGAATTTAAAAAATGCTAATTCATTGGGATATGACGAACTTTCAACTAACTTTCTAAAGATATTGCAGGTGTAATTTTTTAACCATTGATTCATATATTAAATTTATGTATTGGCTCAGGTACTTTCCCAAGAGGTGGAAAATTGCACGTGTAATACCAATGCATAAAAAGGAGATAAATCTGATATAAATCATTATCGTCCTATTGCAATTTTATCATCATTGTCTAAAGTATTGAAAAAAAATTTGAAAAAGAAGGATTACTAATTATCTAGATAAAATTATTTTTTTTTAACAGTTTGGATTTAGGGCAGGCCATTTGACGGAACAAGCAGTTGCAGCTCTTGTATTAGAAATAAATGACTACTTGGATAGTAATTATCATGTATCTACTGTTTTCGATAATGTTAAAAAAGCATTTGACACTTTAAACCATGAATTTTTTTTGATAAAATGGAAACTTCTGGTATAAGAGGGAAAGGACTAGAAATAGTAAGATCATACCTTTATGGACGTAAAACTGTGATAGATGTTGATGAACATTTGTCTACTTTAAATGATCTTGAAGATATTGGTGTCCCACAAGGCTTGGTATTAAGTCCGCTTTTAGTTTCGATTAATATCAATGATCTTCCACGATGTTTGCAGGGAAATAATAGTCTTGCAATTTTATTTGCAGATGACACAGCTGTTTCTGTTAAAGCTAAGGATTCATCTACATTGATTCAAATTTGTTTAACACTGTTAATTCAGTTAATCGATGGTTTGTTTCTAATTATTTAGTACCGAATTTTAAGAAGACTGAATTTATGGTTTTTGGTTATTCAAAACATGCTACTAAAGAATTTCATGTCAGGAGCTTCAAGCTGGTGAACATAAAATACGTAGAGTTCAATCATATCGTTATTTAGAAGTTTTATTGATCTTCTTCTGTCATTTCAGACTCATATTGATCATTTAAGGGTAAAACTTTCGCAAAATATTTGGTCGATGTATCGTTTGCAACAAGTTTTTCCATTTTCAATTTTAAAATAATTTATCATTCTTTGATTGCTCCTTATTTAAGTTATTGCACAATTATTTATTTAAATACTTTTTGGACGCATATAAAACCCCTACAGTTCCTTCAAAATAATCCATCAGTACTTAGAGATGCATCAGAAACTGAAACATTATTTTTTTTCTTGAATTTATTAGATTTAAAACATAAAAGAGAACTTAATATTTCAATATGACATTTCAAAATACAAGATCCTAGTAGTAATTGAGGGTAATTTTGACTAAGGATGGGCTGACACTCGAGGATCTTTTTAAACAATTATTTACCACATTTTTGGAGTTGGACTCAGCATATTTGAAGCGCCAGGAATTAGAGTTGAAATTGAGTATAAATTACAAATTTTCTCTCCTAGGTAACAACTTTTTTCCTTAATAATAACAAACTTTTACTTGAAAATATCAAATTTCTCTTAGAAGTAACAGGTTTTTTCTTAACACTAAAACATTTTTTCTTCGGAGTAACAACCTTTTCCTTAATACTAACAAACTTTTACTTAACACTATCAAATTTCTCTTGGAAGTAACAGGTATTTTCTTAATAGTAAAAAAAAAATTCTAATAGCACCAGGTTTTTCGTCACAGATAACAAATTTTTCTTTGAAGTAACAACTTTTTTGTCTATGATAGCAAGTTTTCTGTAAGAAGTAGCAAGTTTTTCTGGACACTAACAAATTTTCTCTTCGAAGTAACAAATTTTTTCCTTAATAATAGCAAACATTTACTTAACACTATCAAATGTCTCTTGGAAGTAACGGTTTTTTCTTAAAAATAACAATTTTTATAATAACAGCAAATTTTTCTTAACACTAGCAAATTTTCTCTTTGAAGTAACAACTATATCCTTAATAGTAACAAACATTTAGTTAAAACTATCAAATTTTTCTTGGGAGTAACAGGTTTTTTCTTAATAGTAAAAATTTGTTTCTATTAGCACCAAGTTTTCTGTCAAAGATAACAAATTTCTCTTAGAAGTAATAATTTTTATGTTTATGATAGCATATTTTCTATCAGAAGTAGCAAGTTTTTCTTAACACTAACAAATTTTCTCTTCAAGGTAACAACTTTTTTTCCACAATAAAAACAAACTTTTACTTAACACTTTCAAATTTCTCTCGGAAGTAAAAGGTTTTTTCTTAACAGTAAAAAATTTTCTCTTAGAAATAACAACCTTTTCCTTCTTACTGACAAAATTTTACTTGATTCTACCAAATTTCTCTTGGAAGTAACATCTTTTTCTTAATAGTAACAAATTTTTTCTAATAGCAGCAATTTTTCTGTCAAATATAACAAATCTCTCTTAGAAGTAACAATTTCTTCTTATTTGTGATAACAAGCTTTCTGTAAAAAGTAGAAAGTTTTTCTTAACACTAAAAAAAATTTCTTCAAAGTACCAACTTTTTCCTCAATTCTAACAAACTTTTACTTAACACTATCAACTTTCTCTTAGAAGTAACAGGTTTTTTCTTAATAGTAACGAATTTCTTCTAATAGGACCAAGTTTTCTGTCAAAGATAACAATGTCACTACGTTTAAGTTAGGTTCATTTAACTTAGGTTAACATGACTGCTCATATTAACCTAAGTTCAAAGAACCTAACTTAAACGTAGGAAAAATTAATAGTTATAAAATCTTTGACGGGAAACTTGCTGCTGTTAGAAAAAGTTTTTACTATTAAGAAAAAACCTGTTACTTCCTAGAGACATTTGATAGTATTAAGTAAAAGTTTCTAATTATTAAGAAAAAAGTTGTTACTTCGATGAGAAAATTGTTAGTATTAACAAAAAGTTGCTACTTCTGACAGAAAACTTGTTTTCATAAAAAATTGAAACTTCTAAAAAAATTTGTTATCTTTGACCGATAAATTGCACTTCTAACAGATAACTTGTTATGTCTTATGAAGAAATTATTATTTCTAAGAGAAATTTGTGATCTTTGACTAAAAACTTGTTTCTATTAGAAAAAATTGGTTACTATTAAGAAAATGGTGTTACTTATAACATAAATATTGTCGGATTAAGTAAAAGTTTGTTAGTATTAAGAAAAACTTGTTTTTTCGAAGAGAAAATTTGTTAGTGTTAAGAAAAACTTGCTACTTCTAACAGAAAACTTGTTATTATAAACAAAAGATTGTTACTTCTAAGAGAAATTTGTTATCTTCGACTGAAAACTTGCTGATATTATAAACAAATTGTTACTATTATGAAAAACCTGTTACTTCAAAAACAAATTTGATAGTATTATGTAAAAGTTTGTTAGTATTAGGGAAAAAGTTGTTACCTCGAACAGAAAATTTGATAGTGTTAAGAAAAACTTGCTAGTTCTGACAGGAAGCCTGTTATCATAAACAAAACATTGTTACTTTTAAGAGAATTTTTTTATCTTTGACGGAAAAGTTGCTGCTATTAGAAAAATGTTACTATTAAGAAAAAGCCGTTACTTGCAAAAGAAATTTGATACTATGAAGTAAATGTTTGTTACTATTAAGAAAAAAGGTTGTTACTTCGATGAGAAAATTTGTTAGGGGTAAGAAAAAGTCGCTACTTATAACAGAAATTTTTTTTCATAAACATAATATTGTTTCTTCTAAGAGAAATATCTTAATGAACTTACAGTTATTAGAACAAATTGTTACTTTTATGAAAAAAGCTGTTACTTCCAAGAGAAATTTGATAATATTAAGTTAAAGTTTGTTAGTATTAAGGAAAAAAGTTGTTACTTAGAAGAGAAAATTTGTTAGTGTTAAGAAAAACTTTCTACGGCTAACAGAAAACTTGTTATGATAAACAAAAATTTTTACTTCTAAGGGAAATTTGATATAATTGACGGAAAAGTTGCTGTCATTGTAAAAAAATTCTTACTATTAAGAAATGAACTGCCACTTCCAAACGAAATTTAATGATATTAAGTAAAACTTTGTTTAAGGAATAAGTTGTTTTTAGAAACTTCGTTTTAGAAATTAGAAATAAGTATTAAGAAATAAGTTGTTTCTTCGACGAGAAAATTTGTTAGTGGTAGGAAAAAATTGCTACCTATAACTGAAAACTTGTTATCATAAACACAAAATTGTTACTTCTAAGAGAAATGTTGTAATTTTGACGGTAGACTTGCAGTTATTAGAAAAAATTTTTATTATTATGAAAGAACCTTTTACTTCCAAGAGAAATTTGATAATATTAAGTTTAAGTTTGTTAGTATTATATAAAAAATTTGTTACTTAGAATAATAAATTTGTTAGTGCTAAGAAAAGCTTGCTACTTCTAACAGAAAACTTGTTATCTTAATCAAAAATTTTTAATTCTAAGAGAAATTTGATATCTCTGACGGAAAACTTGTTGTTATTAGAAAAAATTTCTTACTATTAAGAAGAAATTGTTACTTCCAAAAGAAATTTGATGATATTAAGTAATACTTCGTTAGTATTAAGGAAAAAGTTGTTACTTCGAATACAAAATTTGTTAGTGTTCAGAAGAACTTACCACCTCTGACAAAAAACTTGATTTTAAAAACAAAAAATGTTACTTCTAAGAGAAATTTGTTGTCTTTGACGGAGAAACTTGCTGCTATTAGAAAAAAATTTGTTACTATTAAAAAAAACCTGATACTTTTAAGAGACATTTGATAGTTTTAAGTAAATGCTTGCTATTAATGAAAAAAATTGTTGCTTCGAAGATAAAATTTGTTAGTGTTGAGAAAAACTTGCTACTTCTAACAGAAAACAGGCTATCATAGACGAAAATATTGTTAATTCTAAGAAAATTTTTTATCTTTGACGGAAAACCTGGTGCTATTAGAAAAAATATGTTACTATTAAGAAAATACCTGTTATTTCCAAGAGGAATTTGATAGTATTAAGTAAATGTTTGTTATTATTATAAAAAAAGTTGTGACCCTAAGAGAAAACGTTTTAGTGTTAAGAAAACTTGCTACATCTGATAGAAAACTTGTTATAATAAACATAAAAATTATTACTTCTAAGAGAATTTTTTTATCTTTGACAGAAAACATGGTGCTAACAGAATAAATTCGTTACTAATAAGAAAAAACTTGTTACTTCCAAGAGAAATTTGATAGTTTTAAGCAAATGTTTGTTAGTATTAAGGAAAAAGTTGTTACTTCGAGCAGAAAATTCGAGCTAGTGTTAAGAAAAACTTGCTACTTCTAACAAAAAACTTGTTATCATAGACGAAGAAATTGTTACTTCTAATAGAAATTTGTTATCTTTGAAGGAAAACCTGGTGATATTAGAAACAAAATTGGTTACTATTACGAAAAAACCTGTTACTTCCAAGACAATTTCATAGTGTTGAGTAAAACTTGTTAGTACTAAGGAAAAGGTTGTTACTTCGTAGTGAAAATTTATTAGTGTTAAGAAAAAACATGTTAGTTCCAATAGAAATTTGATAGTGTTAAGTGAAAATTTCTTATTATTAAGGAAAAAAAAGATAAAATTTGTTAGTGTTAAGAAGAACTTACTACTTCTGATAGAAAACTTGTTATCATAAACATAAAAATTGTTACTTCTAAGAGAAATTTGTTCTCCTTGACGGAAAACTTGGTGCAAATAGAAACAAGTTGTTACTATTAAGAAAAGAAACCTGTTATTTCCAAGAGAAATTTGATAGTTTTAAGAAAATGTTTGTTAGTATTAAGGAAAAAAGTTGCTACTTCGAAGAAATAATTTGCTAGTGTTAAGAAAAACAGGCTGCTATTAGAAAAGAATAGCTACTATGAAGGAGAAGCTTGTTACTTCCAAGAGACATTTGATAGTCTTAAGTAAAAGTTTGTTAGTATTAAGAAAATGTGTTACTTCGAAGGGAATATTTGTTACTGTTAAGAAAAACTTGCCAGTTCTAGCAGAAAAAAGCTCGTGTAAAGAAAATAAGTTTTAGTCTTCCTTTACCTCCACAAAACGTGATTATGGCTTATTGTCAAGATACATTAAGCCCAAAAAGTCTTGTGTTCCAGGAAAAAAAATAATTCTTGACGTTCTTACAAAGCATAAAGAGAGAAAGGCGAGTCATGTATACAATATAAGTTTTATTCTTCTTTTACATCGGATTATGCCTTATTGCTAAGAAAAATTAAAGCCAAGAAAAGCAGTGTATTCCAAGAAAAATCATAAGGGGCTTATCTACAAGACTGAGTTAACCCCTGAACTCCAGAGCAAACCATAGAAATCAAGACCATACCATCGAAATTATGATCAAAGCTTAGAAATCATTGTCAACCTCGAAACAATCATTACCAAAACAATGAAACCTTGAAAAATCCATAAGAAAAATCAATAACAAACTGTAGAAATCAGGGAAAGTCCTAGAAATCAAGACCAGCGTTGAAATCAAGGGCAAAGTGTAGAAATCAGGTAACATGCAGTATAAAAATTTAGCTCAAAATTAGCTCTAATATCTGTCCGTCCTCTGGAACTGATTGCTAGGAGTGGTGAGAGGGGGGGGGGGGGGCGCGTAAAACTCCCACTTCAGATTCTTGTTTTAAGGGTTCTTTTAACTGGATTTGTAATTTATAATCATTTCAAACCTAATTCCTGGCGCTTCCAATATGCTGAGTCCAACTCCTAAAATATGGTAAATAATTTTTTAAAAAATCCTCGAGTGATAGCATATCTTTAGTCAAAAATGCCCTCAGATGTTTGTGAAAACAGTGTCGCACTGCCATTCTGCTTTGGTTCATAAGTATACTTTTTAATGGTTTGGGTACCAACTCTTCTTGCAAGATGACCCACTTATCTTCCAGTCTCTCCCATTAGGTGTGATTGCATAAGACGGGTAGTGCCGTTATTACGCTGCTCCCACGCGTGTACCTTGCTCGGGGATTTCCAATTGGCTCCTGGAGTCTAGCTCGTGACATACGATGGCGTCATCCATATTAGAACGGGTCATGGAAATCCTGGGAATCTTCCAGAAAAGAAATGTTCCAAAAATGAGTTGGGATCTAGCCAATACTGAAGAAATATTAGAACCCCTGGAACACCTGGGAAGCCTGCCAGGGGTGGGTGGGAACAATAATTTCTCGATATAGAACTTCTCCTTTGCGCGTTTTGATATTTTGCTGAAGAAATGCCTCCCTTGGTTGGACGAGAGCTGAAACAAAAGCAGGCTATTTAAAAATTGGGGGCTCTGTTGTACGAGGGTTCAGTTAAACGGGCTAAGTTTCACGGTTATAAACATGGGCTTGGCTTGCGAAAACTTGAATCACGGGATTTAAAGGCATAATTTTCAATAAGAAGTGCCTGAAAGATGTCGTGGGGGGATGGGACGATGTCAGAGGAGGTGCCACAGTGCAGTAATAGTGTGCCATTGTGGGGTGAAATTCTTGGAGTATCACTCTCTAGCAAAGAAATAGGCAACATTCGGTGTTCAAGTAAAAAACACTGTTTAATGAGATTCACTAGCTTATTTTTTGAGCTTAAAGGTTGGAGATGTTTTAGGGGAGAGGGGGTGGTGCCATTTGGATGATGGGGGCTAGTGTGTAATGCCATAGTGGTGTGGAGTGTTTTTGAGGCTGTTATGATAGGTTTGCCTTGCAAAAACCAGGAATCAATGGTTAAAACATAATTTTTAACATGAATTGGTGGAAAGATGTCTTGGGGGGATGGGGCGATGTCGGAAGGGTGCCATAGAGCAGCAATAGTGTGGTGTTTTTTGTATGCATTACCTGGGACTAGTACACTCTAGAGCTGAAAGATGAGGCGGGAGGCGTTAAAAGAATTTTTCAGTAGAGGGGGACTGAAATCCAACATTCCTGTCTAAGAAAAGATGCATTTCGTTAAAAATCCTTCAAAAATACCTCTTAATATGGTTTTAAATGTATCACTAATATCAGCTCGACCTCTGAAAATGATTGTTAGGGGGCGGGGGGCAGCCGTTTATTGTTAGGATATTGTGAAATATTCATAAGTTTAACTCAAAGAAATGGATATTTTCATTAAAAGTCCTACAAAGATACCTCTTTAAACGCTTTAAATCTATCTCTAATACCACTCCTCCCTCCCTAGAATTGTCTGCTAGGTCCCATACCTTTCTTCTATTCACGCGTGTTTTTGTTATTTTTTCCATTGCATAGTCTTGTCTCGAAAACACTGTATTTTCAGAATTTCCCTAATTGCATTTATGCCAATTTCTCGAAATAGGATTTCCCTTTTTCGCGCTTTGACATTTTTGCTGAAAAAATGTCCTCTGGGTTGCATGAGGGCCCGAGAAAAAAGGAAGTTATGCGAAAATCGGGGGCTCTGTTGAACGATGGTTCAGTTAAACGGGCTCAGTTGCACGGTTATAAACATGGATTTTGGTTGTACAAACTCTAATCACGGAATTTAAAGACATAATTTTTATTATAATATATCTATAAATGCCCTGAGTATAACGAGAGTGCCAGAGGGTCCTGTATGCAATCCATAGTTTACCAGCGTCGTATGCATTGCCTTGGACTATTACATTCAAGAGCTTAAAGATAAGGTGGGAGGTGTTAAATGAAGTTTCGGTGGAGGGGGAGTGAAATCTAACATCTCTCTCTAAGAAAAGATGCATTTTATTAAAAAAAAGCTCTTAATATAGCATAAATTTAACTCTATTATCAAATTGCCGCTCCTCTATAACTACTTGCTTGGACCCCTCTCGTCCCATCCTTCTTTAATTTATGCATGTCATTGGTCATATTTATCCCTTTGTAAGCCTTTTCAGGTTTTGTTTTTACATTCGCATAGTCCTGTCTCGAAACGTTGCGCTTTCTATAACAGCTCTCAGAAATACCTCAGCAATGCCTAAAATTTTTCATCTAATATCAAACCCCCTTCTCTGGAATTGCTTGCTTGGATCCCATCACCTTTCTATAATACATGAGTCTTTTGCATATATTACGACAAGCCTTTTTTCAACCTTTATTTTTAGTTTGTCGTTTTTAACTTTTTCTGCGTTTTTAATATTGTTTGTAAATTTGTTTGAAATAATATAACTTTTATTTACAATGTCTGTGTTTTTAAGATTTATTGTTTAGGACGAGTAAAGAGTTTACACAATTTAAGCACCCCTTATTCTTTTATTACTAAAAATATCTTTGAGAATAACTGTCTCCAAGAGCTTGCCAAATTTTGAAAGTAACACGTCATTCTAGCGTATGCCAAAAATGGGGAATCTCAGGTGTTACGCAATAGGTTAATTTTAGAATATAATGAGTAGGACAAAATATTAGGAATGGCTTGTCAGGCCTCTCGGTTATGGCACAAATTCGTTGGATAGGAATGACCTTTCAAGTCCTGGCGGGGTCAAGAACTAAAGAAAAGAAAGAGACAACTAAAGAAACAAAAAGAAACGCTTTGAACGTTTCGAGCAGAAAATAATATGCCAAATAAGTATTATGTGAGAGAGATATAAGCAAACATTGCGTAAGATACGCTGGCCTTACATTAACTGTGTGCCGCCATTAAGTTAAAGAAAGAAAAATGTGTTGAGCATTTCGGACGAAAAATGAAATGTAAAAAAAGGTATTATCTGAAAGTGATGCGCACCGACTTTGCATAAGTTGTGTGCTGGCGTTAGATAAAGTGTGTGCCACCATTAAGTTAAAGAAAGAAAAAAAAACGCTTCGAATGTTCCGGGCGAAAAAAAAAAAACGCCGAAAAGTATTAGACAGTGATGGTTGCACAATCATTACCTTAGGTGTGTGCTGTCGTTAAGTTACAAGTGGGGATTTCCCCATGGCTTCCTGCCGGATACATAAAATTGCGTGAAGCAATTTAGACCTGAGTGTTTGAAACGGGGTAAGTCGTTTGACTTCATTGGAGTCCAGGGGGTGGGTCATGGGAGTCTTGCCAACTGCGTTTCCTTTAATAGAACCGGTGACCGCGTTGCAGAGGTGTGACAGCTTGAGGGGTTGTTAGCTCCACTTATCTAATGTGCCCAAAAATGGCGGTTGCTAAGGGGTAATATTGAACATAATCCATAATGACCGTCTAAGGTTTTTAATAGAAAAACATCGTAAAGAAATAGAAACATGGATGGCATTGGTTTGGATTATTTTCAAACATATCCAAACAAACAAACATAACCAACAAACATAATCAACAAATATAACCAACAACCCAAACCAACAAACATAATCAAAAACATAACCAACAACCAACAAACATAACCAACAATCATAACCATCAACTAACTTGTGTATTATCCCGACCACACTACGATTAATCATATGCATAAAGCGGGAATCCCGGGAATCTTGCCAGGGCTGTCATGGGAATTTTGTCAGGGGTGGGAATCTTGCCTGAGCCGTCATGAGAATTTTGCAAGGGGTGTTTATCTTGCCAGGGCTGTCTTGGGAATCCGGGGAAGGCTGTCATGGGAGCTGAAGGTAGGTCACTACTTTTGGCATTGCGCACGCGCGAAAGTGGAGTCATGACGAAAAGTGTGCGACTGATGTTTTCCAAAAATCTCTAATAGAGAGTACAAGGATTTTCCATACCGTATATTATTTATGCTGTAGTAAGAGCAGGAGCGTAGATAATATATCATTATTGGCGAGGGGGCAAGAAGGGATGCTATTGAAGTAGGTGCTATTCAAGCGGTAGTGAAGAAAAGTAATAATTTAAATAACAAGCTACTTGGTGAATTTAAAAACACTACTCAATACATTCTAAAAACAACAAACACACAATATACAATCATAAATGCAAGTGCTGATGCTCAGCTCTTACTAAAATTGTCAGCAATGAGCTGCTATAGACAACTTTAGTTCCCCACATTTTAATAGCGACCGTATTTCAAATTTGAAAATATTCGAAAAATAAACTTAGAGTTATTAATTTATCCGTTGGAAGTAGTTTGACAAAGAATATTCAAAAAATCTGAACAATTTTTGGCGTAATTGCGGCAGGAATCTTAAATTAATTAAAAATTGCCAAGGATGCCATTTAGAAGGGAAAATTGACGCTTAGAGTTTTAAAATTACCTTCCCTCATTGTATCTTCGTTAAAAAAATTATCATAAAAATTACACCAAAGTTTTTATTTTGTAAATCAGGGTGTGGTGGGTATACATTTCAGGAGGGGGATTACACTGAATATCGTTTATATGACTATAGTTCCCGTCACAAGCAAAGCTCGGTCTCCTAGTGTAGCAGGATAAAACTAATAATAATAGAAACAGAGAATGGGTTAGTACCACTTATGTGAGCACCCAAAAAAAATTCTAAATTGTGAGAAAAATGTACGTATTTTGTCAAAATTCACTTTATTCTATTCTCAGCAGACATTTCTTACAGCATGCTGATACACGGATAAATGTCCCACTAGTAGCGCTGGCGTTCTGTGAAATGCGACTAATCTCAGTCATAATTCGTGGCACATTTATGTCAATTCTTTTTTTGGAGCTGGTTAAAAGAAATATTTAGAAAAACGAAAATAGCAAGAAGTCAGCACAGTATCCGGATTGCAGTAGTAGGTAGCAACCTAGTAAGAGACGATCTCATCCCATAGTAATAACTACAATACTCCATAACAAAAAAAAGTGTCAGATGAAAACAAGAAGTACATTATTAGAACCGCTTTGCCTGAAACTATTGTCTAGAAACCTTACCGTCTCTTGGGTTTAATAACGAGAAAACTCAATTGGCTTTAAAATCAAGAAAAATGGCTGCAACCCCAATATTCCACATCGACAGTATCTTTTTTCTTTCCATTTTTTTGTCTTCTTCGCAACTAGCAGGGCACTGGAACAGAATATAAAGCTGTTTAACGGCTTATTTTAAAGGAAATTGATGTATTTGAAAATCTTTTTGGAATTTAACAAAAATAATTTTAAAAACAAAATCAAATTTGTTACGTAATTGGAGTTGAGGGGTGACACAATCTTGCGTAACTTGATAAATTTATTGGGGGTCACGTAATCTTAAGTGACTTGGTAGACTTATTTGGAATGAAGCAATCTTGCATAACATATTGGACCTGTTCCCCGTTGGGAATGCTCACTTGTAACTGAGCACGGCAAACACGTTGGTGTTACTTAATGGCGGTGCACACATGGGTGTTACATAATGGTGGTGAAAATCTGGGATACTACGTTTTGACAGTGCACACGAGGGTGTTAAGTAATGACTCTGCAAACGTGGGATGTGAAAAAATCTTGCACGTAGGGGTGTTACGTAATGACAGCACATACTTGGATGTTACGTAATGACGCCGCATACGTGGGGTGTTACATAATACTTTAAGATACGCATGTGAGTGTTACGTAATGACAATGTACACGTGGGGTGTTACATAATAGTTTTTGAGATTTAATTTTTCTTTCAATATGTTTTTATCAGGGAGCCTTTGTATTCTAATGATTTTTGTCTCCATTAGGACTCGAAATGACCTTTCCATCCAACAGATGGAGCGTTAACCAGTTGAACTATGAACAGCTTTCTAATATTTTGGTTCGGCTAATACATTCTAAGAAATAGCCAATCCCAGGCAAGGAGAGCCCCCTCTTCGTGAATACTAGAATAAGCAAATGCTTTCCAACCTGTTTACACATATAGCTCCAGGCATCCCAATCATATTGATTTTTGTTCCACTAGACACAATTGTCTGTTACAGGGTTATTGATTTCCTAATATGGTCTAGAGAGGTTAAGTTACATAGCAGGTGTTACGTAGCATTGGTTTTAGATATTCCATTGCGTAAATCATTACGTATTGAAGATTTGTCATGGAACAAGAAACCACCGGAGGGCCTATTGGATGTGCGAGTACCGCTGGCAACACTAATTGGAGGTTTAATGTGCGGGGGTCACCACTTTTAAAGGCAAAAATGGCGCAAAGAGTTGCTATGCCACTTACTGGAGGGGGAGATCCCTCGTCGACCCCAAATTAGTGGGATTTCCACGTTTACTCAAACGGTTCCGTATATACTACCGTGATCGTATGGTCTATGGCCACATTTAAAGCCAAAGTTTACCGATAAGATTTCAAACTATCTCTTTAGACTCGACCTAAGCTGAAAAGTTAAAAGAGGACATAAAAAAATCTTACTGTATTCACTACACGTTGTATAAAAGAACTGATTTCAAAAAGACTCTTTCTCCCAGCCCATTCCGCTAGCCGCGTGCTGCGACATGGGGTACGAGGCTGGTAAATAAATCTTTCCAGCCAATCCTAGGACTCACTAATTTACTGGTCAACCTCCCTAACTGCGCAATTTCTTACCTCGTGGTCTATTAAGCACGTACGCAATTAAGAGGACCCAAAATGGCGTCACAAAATAAAAGGAAAATTAATATTTATTACTCGGGGAAGGAAAATAATTAAGGGGCCAAAAGAGAGGAATCTGGGAGGGACATTTATCTGAACAAACTGGGACCAAGGGTTCCAACACCTCGCTCCTAAGATAAATGGCCCACATCTCCGGTGGATTTGCTGGAAACTCAGACATAAAATAAATAATACCAAATTTAAAATCACTAAACTTGTTTATCTTCTCTTCTACCAATGCCTGTCTTTCCACCGCTTGGCTCTGGATCCGTCGTCCTCGACACGTCTCTACTGTAGGACCACCATGGTATAGATCGTCTAACATCCGCATTTGGTCTCGAAAATCGAAGTCTCCAAGATTCGTAGAAATTCATTGTGCACAGCACAATCAAAAACAAAAATTTTCTTGCTCTCACGAATTTACATTTGAGAGGAGCAGAGAATCAATTCCTGGCCCTTTCGATGATCCCAGCCATCGTGAAAAATTGGCTGCACTAGCCTCTTAATTTCCATCTGTGGAAACAACCCCACATCTCAATAAAAAAGTAAATTGCCCCTTGGAATAATTTCAAATAGTCTAAGGCCGAAAATATACAGGCCTGTGAAAACGATAAGGGTTCAGGAAAATGAAGTAAAAATCTGAGCGAACCATGAATCGCTTTTTTCTGGTTCCCATCCCCTAAAATAATCGAATGAATAATACTTGGCGATGAGGGATGAAAATAATATTGAAGACTGGAAAGACAAGGCTTCAGTAAAGGGATCACAACTTGTCTGCCAGTTGTGCATCGAGGAAAAGGCTATCTTTCACATCTTCCCGCAGGGGATCTCCCCCAAGAAATTCCTCCCCCTCATAAAGGAACAAACCTTCTTTTGAGTTAATAAAACTATTCTCAGATTTCTTCCTAATTTTTTTCAATCCAACCCACAATTCAGTATCTCCCAATCTTTCCGTAACTCGTTGTTGACAAGTCAATTCTATGTCAAAATTATCTGTAGTTTCTCTTAATTTGTCATGGGTCTTTTGCTCCCTCCTAAGTTTTTCCGTTTTATTGTAATTTTGCAATTTTCCCTGTGGGTCGTGGACCTCTTTGTCCCCTCTATTATTTATTTTAGCTAGGCACAGCCCAGATAATTTTTAATTTTTCTCCCCAGCATACTGAATCTCCAAAGTTTGTCTTTTTTCTACACTTCTCTTTTCATCTCTACTTTTCTCAGGTTGTCATTCGCGCAAAATAATAAATTATCGTTAAATCTGATTTGGACTCCAGTGTCCACCATCTTTGACTGCATTTCTTCATTGTAGTTCCGCTTAATATCTTTCTTCTCTCTTTTAGTCTTCTTTATTCTTACCGCAGCAATTAATATTTCGTCATCAAATGGGAACTCAACTCCGACATTTTGTTTTTCATATTCTACTAAAATTTCTCGAACTTTCCGAGGAAAAGCGCGTACAATAAATTTCGTCTCATTTTTCTCTGGTACACTCAGTGTTTCATTTTGGCCTGTACTTGTTAGCGTCTCATATTCATTAAAAGTGTTCTCAAGTTTTCTATTATTTGCAAACTTTCCTGAAAAATCAATTTCGCGCGTCTTATTTTCAATATTATCTTGTCTATTTATTTCCGCATCCCATTTTTGTGGATTATCAACATGTTGAACCTGCGTATCAAGTATTTCGTTTTTCCGACAGGGTGGCACAGCCTCCCAATTTGTTTTATGGGCCGGTCCACCTCCTCGCCTTGTCAATGAAGTAGCATATTCTCCCGTAAAAGTGTTTAATGTCTGGTAATTTTCTTTTTCTAGCGATTGATTCTTAGACAAACTATTATGGCTATTTGACAGCCTAGAACTTAGTTGTGATAAAATCTCATTTTCTGGAATTCCCCAGCGGGCTTCTATTAGGCCTATCATGGTTCTTTTAAACTCTTGGTGATATCTTTCTTCTTTCTCTCTAGCTGTTTTATCATTCTCCTTTTTTTGTTCTCTGGCTATTCTATCAGCCTCTTCCTTTTTTTCTCTAGCTATTCTTTCTTCCTCTCTTTCTTATCTATCTTCCTTCTCCTTTTTTTCTCTGGCTACCTCTCTTTCTCTCATGAAATTTAATGTTTGTTGTGTCATATCTATTTGAGTACTCCTTCGCGAGCCCTTGCTGGATCTCGATTTAACACTGTTCCTACTCGAACTACTTTGATTCTGTCTGTCATTATTTCTTCTTAATTCGTTTTCTGAATCTGTTCGTTCTCTATCCGTATTGTATCTTTCTTTATAGGCTAATCTAGCCCTTTCGTCCTGTTTTCTATTATTTCTAATTTCATCTTTCTCAGCTTGCATTTTTCCCTTATATTCTTAGTGCTCTCTCTCAAAGGCCTCCATATTTGCCTTTCTTTCTATTTTCCTACTTTTTCTATGGGCTTCACTCGCCCTTCTCGGTCTTGAGTTCATCTTATCTCTTTCTGACATTGTTTCAAAATTCCATTTGTCATTATTTCTTCTCAATTCCTTTTCTGAATTCCTTTGTTCCATATCTGTACTATCTCTATCCCGCAACTCCCCTTCATTTGGAACAGCCTCTGAGGGATGAGTTCGTCTTGTTTTTTGACATATTATTTCTTCCTTGTTTATTTCGTACCCTCTCATTTTACGGCGTATGGTTCTTTCTGATTATATTATCTCTTATTCAATCAGTCAATAACCGGTAAGTTCAACAATTTTTCAAATAATGTCTAGACTTCATTAGGGACATTAAAACAAGCAGTTTTACGCGAGTGAAATATATCTCCGAAAAACGAATTAACAGGGGTTGAACGAGAAAATAAACTGAAAAACCGTTTGAATATTCCACTAGTGAATTAGCTGGACTAAACTCAAACAGGGGAACTACCCTGTAAAACAAATCACGTATTCACCCTGGATAGCCTACTCGTATTCCAAATATAATCTCCTCCTGGGCAGATTACTCAATAGGACAGGTGCATCCCACCTTCCTTGTCCAATGTGCGCACAAACTGACAATCTCCTAATTTGCCGTCCTCAATACTCTATAACCTTCGTCACTGAAGATTATATCTAAGTCTGCCAATTCACTCAAATAATAACCCAACTTTCAACGTTTTTTTATCTGTCCTTAAACCCTGTAATACTTTTAAATACGGAGATTCCCCCACTGTAAACTCAACTCATTAATTTCACGTTATTCTTTTTTATATTTGTCTAACAAGGCACACAGCCCATTATAGACCTTCATAATTCTATTAATTGATTCCGTATTTCTGCCTTTTTATATGTTACCGCAATAGACTACTTTCTAGGCCAAATTAATCCGTCTCTTCGAAAACGCGGAATTCTTTTATTATCAGATTTACTGATAGGACCTTAAATTGCTGCCACCACTTATTGGATGTGTGAGTACCGCTGGCACCACTTATTGGAGGTTTAATGTGCAGGGGTCACCACTTTTAAAGGCAAAAATGGCGCAAAGAGTTGCTATGCCACTTACAGGAGGGGGAGATCCCTCGTCGGCCCCAAATTAGTGGGATTTCCGCGTTTACTCAAACGGTTCTGTATATACTAACGTGATCGGATGATCTATGGCCACATTTAAAGCCAAAGTTTACCGATAAGATTTATAACTATCTCTTTAGACTTGACCTAAGCTGAAAAGTTAAAAGAGTACATAAAAAAATCTTACTGTATTCACTACACGTTGTATAAAAGAACTGATTTCAAAAAGACTCTTTCTCCCAGCCCGCTCCGCTAGCCGCGTGCTGCGACATGGGGTACGAGGGTGGTAAATGAATCTTTCCAGCCAATCCTAGGACTCACTAATTTACTGGTCAACCTCCCTAACTGCGCAATTTCTTACCTCGTGGTCTATTAAGCACGTACGCAATTAAGAGGACCCAAAATGGCGTCACAAAATAAAAGGAAAATTAAGATTTATTACTCGGGGAAGGAAAATAATTAAGGGGCCAAAAGAGAGGAATCTGGGAGGGACATTTATCTGAACAAACTGGGACCAAGGGTTCCAACAGGGCCCTAGAAACCAATTCAACTGGCATCCAACCATCTAATTCAACCAGGGCCCTAGCGAGCATTTCCAAGAGGGAGGGAGGGGTCCTAACCTAACCGCTGGAGGACCCTAGCAACCAATTCAACCAAGGCACAAATATCCAATTCAACCGGGGCCTTATCGAGCAATTCTAACAGGGGGTGCCTAACCTAACTACTGGAGGACCAAGAAACCAATTCGACTGGTACCCAAGCATCTAAATCAACCAGGGCCCTAGCGAGCAATTCCAACGGGGGAGGGCGGGCTAACCTAACAGCTGGAGGACCCTAGCAACCAATTCCACCAAGACAAAGGGCCCTATTGAGCAATGCCAACAGGGGGTGCATGTTGGCATTGTTGGCATTCCTGGAAGAAGAAACCACCGGATGACCCTAGCAACCAATTCCACTGGTACCCAAGGATCTAATTCAACCAGGGACCTAGGGAGCAATTCCAGCGGGAGGGGGCCTAAACTAACCGCTGGAGGACCCTAGCAGCCAATTCAACCAAAGCACAAACATCCAATTCAAAGGGGTCCTATTGAGCAATGCCAACAGGGGGGTTCCTAACCTAACTACCGGAGGACCCTAGTAACCAATTCAACCGGGGCCGAAGCACCCAACTCAACCGATGGCCCTAGCAAGCGATTCCAATGGGGAGCCCTAACCTAACCACTAGAGGACCCTAGCAACCCATTCAACCGGGGGCCCCGAGCATCCAATACAACCTGGGCCATAACAATCAATTTTAACGGGGGCCCCTAACCTAACCACCGGAATACCCTAGCAGCCAATTCAACCGGGAGCCCCTTAACATCCAGTTCTATCGGGGGCCCTAGAAACCAATTCCAATGGGCATCTAGTGAGCAATCCCAGCGGGGTTCTTAGCAAACAATTCCGGAGGGGGGAGGTTGGTATTAGACATAAATTTTGAACCTTACTAAGAGTTATTAATGAGGGGTCATAATGAAAATCCCTCATTTCTTTGACTGAATGTTAGATTTCAGTCACCCCACCGCCGAAAAATCATTTTTGTGCTGTATCGTGGTCTATCTTATTCATACGCTTCCAACGAAAAACTTCCCAAAAACACTTTGAAACACCAACATAGGTAACACAGACAAGATAAACTACGACACAACACTACAAAAACATCCTAAGTTATGCATTTTAAGCGAAAAGCTTCCAAAATACACTTGAAACGTCAACAAAGGTAACACAGACTGGATAAACCACGACACTACACTACAAAAAACATCCGAAGTCATACGTTTCAAACGAAAAAATTTCGAAATACACTTTGAAAGGTCAAAAGAGGTAACACAGACAAGATAAACGACGACAAAAGTAGAATGTGCATAATGAATTTGGGTTGTTTGCGTTCCTTGGCACCTTTCCAAGGCACTCTTGAGGATCAATGAGCTCTATCAAGGCCATTCCCTGAGGTACTCTTGAGGATTAATGAACTCTATCAATGCCAACCCCTAAGGCACTCTTAAGGGTCAATGCGTTCTATCAATTAATAAAATAAGGGTCATTGCACTGGAGTCAATGAACTCTGAACAAACCCGGACAATACGATTTTCCTTTATTGATGCTATTGCGAAAGAGATTGCGCAATGATTTAAGATGTTAGCAAAGCATTTTCCGACGATTTTGAGAAATCTTTGACTGGCGTATGATTTGAGCTGGGGACTCCTAAGGATGAAGGAATGACATCCTAGTAAACTAAATTAACAAGTCGATGCAAATAAATTATTCTTAGAAATAAATTGACAAAACCGTCACATATCACCTTATGAATTAGCAATTAAATGAAACGTGTAGTGTCATATTAATACGTCGGACCACACCCATTGAATTTATGAATTATTTGTCTGGTGTAGGAATTGAACGTGAGACCTGAGATTTCCTACGGTAAAAGAACGATGCGTTAGCCATCTGAACCGACAAGTTAATTATATTAATATGTTCTTAGAAATACATTCTAAGCAATAGGTTTCATGCACTTATTATGCCATTAAATTGTATGTGTTTGTATATCATATATCATCTTTTGTTTAAAAAACATACCACCCTACTTGGCATTCTTGAACTTTTGAATTAAATCCGTGGAATATTTTTGAACCTGGACCATCAGGGGACGATAAAGAGCAATATCAAAACTAAAAAGCACATAAAAACTACCTTCGGATGGCATACGAGCTTAGCCCTTTAGGCGGACCTTAATTATTTTTGATTCTGACCATTTTGATATTTTGGGGGGGGAGTGGACTCAGAAATTTTTTTTGAACTTAGATGAATTGTTCTTAGAAGTACATTGACAAAACCCTCACATATAAACTTATGAATTAACAATTAAATAAAATCAATAGTATCCTATTAATACATCTGACCACGCCCATTGAATTTATGAATTATTTGTCTATTGTAGGAATCAAACGTCAGACCTGAGATTTTTTACGGTAAAAGAATGATGTGCTAGCCATCTGAACAAACAAATTAATGATATTACTATGTTCTTAGAAATAAATTCTAAACAATTGGTTTCATGCACTTGCTATCCAATTAAATTGTATGTGCTTATATACTATTTATTCATCTTTAGTTTAGAAATATCACCCCCTACTAGCAATTCTTGAGCTTTTGAATCCAATCCGTTGAATATTTTTCAATATGAAACTTCAGGGGACGGTAAAGAGCAATATCGAAACTGAAAAGCGCATAAGCACTGCCTTCGGGTTGTTTACGTGTTTAGCTATTGAGGCGAATCTTAACTATTTTTGATTCTAAACATTTTAAAAAAAATTTCGGGGGGGGGGGATTTGGAATTTTTTATTTAGAATTATTTTTGGACTTAGAAACCCAAGCCCTAACATAACTATTAGCAGAATCCATATCTTGAGTATGAGAAGTCTATCTCCCTTTAAAATTATTTTTTCTGGTTGTGAACAATAAATACATTCCCTTTTTGATTTTATTTTTCATTTTGTTAGTTTCTTTCCTCTCTGAGTGTTCTTTGAACAATAAATGGATGGACACGGTACTGTAATGAATATGACTGAGTCCCATACCCCCTCCCTTTTTTTAAAACGTCACGAAGAAAACATGTATCGAAACTAAACAATCGTCAGCAAGAAAAAATGTATCAAAGTTTAAAAAAAAACTTCTTGAATAAAACAAAATATCTTGAAGTTAAAACAAAATTTTTCGATCTCAAAGGTAAAAAATGTCACGAAGTTAAAACAAAATGACACAAAGTTAAAAAAAACGTGTCGAAGTTAAAAAACACCGTCTCGAAGAAAAAAAATGTTGAAACGAAATAAAAAGTCTCGAGGTTAAAAAGCAACATATAGAAGAAAAAAGCTTCTGCAAGTAAAAAAAAAAGTCTCGTAGTAAAAAGTCAAAGTTAAAACAAAAACGTCACGAAGAAACAAAAACGAAAAAACCTTTTTAAACTAAAGATGATATATGACATATAAACAAATGCAATTCAACGGGATAGCAAGTTCATGAAACCTATTGCTTAGAATTTATTTCTAAGAACATAATAATATCATTAACTTTTTGGTTCATATGGCTAACGCATCGTTCTTTTACCGTAGGAAATCTCAGTTCTCACGTTCGATTCCTACACTAGAAAAATAGTTCATAAATTCACTGATTTAAATTAATTGTTAATTCATAAGATGATATTTGAGGGTTTTATCAACGTATTTCTAAGAACAATTTATGTCAATCCAGAAAAACATTCTATGTCACCCTCCCAAAAAAAAAAATATTCAGAATAAAAAATATGCTCTTTAAAATTTGATCGACAGATCCTCTACCTTTTCTAGCACTGTTCTTATCTTAAAACCTTGTCTACGGCATCTCTCAGTCTAAAAAGTATCATATTACTAAGTAATTTAGTACCTACAGAGACCAGACTAATACGAACCCTTATTAAGTTATTTTCCTTGTGTTTTCTTTAATTATACAAACTTTCTTGGGGACTAAGCACTAATTACTAATAAACAAATACAAATTTAGTATCACCATAAAAAACGGATTCTTTGATCGAATATTATAAATAGTTTGGCAGGCAGTCAACAATGGGGCGATACACATTTTTTCTATTGTTTTTGCATATTCTTCATTTTTTCTTTTAGTTTCCTAATAATTACTTTATAGTCCAAAATTTCCAGGGGGGCCATGCGTCCCCCTGCTGGCGCCCATGCCAATGAGCCCCCTCCGAAGTTTATATGACCACACTTTCTATAAAAACCCTATATGTCCCCAGGGCATAACTTACAACCCTTACTCTGAGGGCTGTGCGGGGATTGTCATCCTCAAAGACAAAATTTCTGGACTTTTCAACTATGTTGAACAAAATGGCTATCTCAAAATTGTGTTTGCGGAAAAGGTGGGCGTGAAAGTGGTGTTAGTTTCCCTTCAATCACTTTTGACTATTAAAAAGGGCACTAGCCCTTTCAATTTCCTATTGAATGAGCCCCTTTCAAAGTTTCTATAACAACGATCTCTATAAAAAAAAAACTTATATGCCCCCAAGGCATAACTTACCACCCTTGCCCTGAGGGGTGTGGCGGTTTTATCATCCTCAAAGACATAATATCCAGATCTTTCAACTACGTTGAAAAACATGGCTATATTAAAATTTTGACTGGATATGTTCGTGGAAATTGTGGGCGTGAGAGGGGGATTAGTTTGCCTCCAATCAGTTTCGACTAGCCAATTAAAAAGCCACTATTCCTTTCAAAATCAAATTGAATGAGCTCTTTTTGAAGTTTCTATGGCAACATTTTCTGTAAAAAAACCTTATATGCCCCCAGGGCATAACTTACAACCATTGCCTTTAGGGCTGTGGGGGGGGGGGTCATCCTCTAGGAACTATTTCCCAGAAATTTCAACTTCGTTGAACAAAATGGATATCTCAACATTTTGATTGGGTGTGTTTGGATTATTCCAGTTACTTTTCAACTACGTTGAACAAAATGGCTATCTCGAAATTTTTATTGGATGTGTTTGGGGAAATGGTGGGTTTGAGAGGGGGGTTAGTCGGCCTCCAAACACTTCCGACTACTATAAAGGGCACTATCCGTTTCGATTTCCAATCAAATAAGCCATTTTTAAAGTTTCTACGAAGACACTTTCTATGAAAAACCTTATACATCCCCGGGGCGTAAATTACAACCCTTGCCCTGGGGGTTTTGGGGGGTTTGTCATCCTCAAAGACATAATTTCCAGAACTTTCAACTACGTTGAAGAAAGCACCTATCTCAAAATTTTAATTTGATGTGTTTGGGGAAAGGGTGGGCGTGAGAAGGGGATTAGTTGCCCTCCAATCACTTTCGACTACTAAAAAGGGTACTAGCCCTTTCAATTTCCAATCAAATGAGCTTTTTTTGAAGTTTTTACGACAACGCTTTCTATAAAAACCTTATATGCCCCCATGGCATAACTTACAACCCTTGCCCTGAGGGCTCTGAGGGAGTTATCATCCTCAAAGACCTAATTTCCAGAACTTTTAACTACATCGAACAAAATGGATATATCAAAATTTTGATTGCATGTGTTTGTGGAAACGGTGGGCGTGAGAGGGGGGTTAGTTGTCCTCCAATTACTTTTAACTATTAAAAAGGGCACTAGCCCTTTCAATTTCCGATCGAGTGAGCCCTTTTTGACGTTTTTAGGAACACGCTTTCTATAAGAATCTTATATACCCCCAGGGCATAGCTTACAACCCTTGCCCTGAGGGCTGTAAGCGGAATGTCATCCTCAAAGACATAATTTCCAGACCTTTCAACTACGTTGAACAAAATATCTATCTCAAAATTTTGATTGGATGTGTTTGGGGAAATGGTGGGTGTGAGAGGGGGGGTAGTTGTCCTCCAATCACTTTCAACTATTAGAAAGGCCACTAGCCCTTTGAATTTCCAATCAAATGAGCCCTTTTAGAAGTTTCTACGAAAACACTTTCTACAAAAACCTTATATGCCCCAGGGCATAACTTACAACCCTTGCCCTGAGGGCTCTGAGGGGGTTATCATCCTCAAAGACCTAATTTCCAAAACTTTTAACTACGTTGAAAAAAATTGATATTTCAAAATTTTGATTGCATGTGTTTGGGAGAATTGTGTGCGTCAGAGGGGGGTTAGATGCCCTCCTATTACTTTCAACTATTAAAAAGGGCACCAGCCCTTTGAATTTCTAATCGAATGAGGCCTTTTTCAAGTTTTCACGACAACACTTTATATAAGAACCTTATACGCCCCCAGGGCATAACTTACAACCCTTGCCCTGAAGACTGTGGGGGGAGTGTCCAGCTCAAAAATATAATTTCCGGACCTTTCAACTGTGTTGAACAAAATCGCTTTCTCAAAATTTGACTGGATGTGTTTGGGGAAATGGTGGGCGTGGAAGGGGTGTCAGTTGCCCTCCAATCACTTTTGACTATTAAAAAGGGCACTAGCCATATCAACTTCCAATCGAATGAGCCCTTTTTGAAGTTTCTACGACAACGCTTTCTATAAAAAAAAATCCTTATATGCCCCCAGGGCATAACATACAACCCTTGCCCCGAGGACTGTGGGGAGCGTTGTCATTCTCAAAGACCTAGTTTCCAAACTTTTCAACTACGTTGAACGAAATGGCTTTCTCAAAATTCTGATTGGATGCGTTTGGGGAAAAGGTAAGCGTGAGAGGGGGGTTACTTGCCCTCCAATCACTTTCGACTATTAAAAAGGGCACTACCCCTTTGAATTTCAAAAAGAAGGAGCCTTTTTTGAAGTTTCTACGACTTCTCATTCAATACGAATTGCCCTTACCAAAACCAAAGAAAAAAAATAATACATTGTGCCAACATCGTTCTTTACTTATGCAGCGCTATTGCGCTGCCTATCATTATTTTGATGGACTGCGTCTTAAGAAGCACAGGGAAAGCAATGGGAGACCACGGAATCAAATAGGGAGGAAAAAGTGTACTGGACTTAGATTATGCTGATGATTTAAACATGCTAGATGAAAGTGTGAGCAAAATGAATGAACTTTTAGAGGTTTTGCGAGTTCAGGATGCTAGAATAGGCTTGAAAATTAGTGCTAAGAAGACTAAGTCATTAAGGCTAGGAATAAGTGAAGATGAAAAGGTGATGTTGGGTAACAAAAAGATTGATCAGGTGGGCAGCTTCACATAACTTGGTAGTATTATTAGTAAAAATGGTGGGAGCAGTGTAGATGTTAAAAGTAGAATAGCCAAGGGTCAGGGTGGTTTTTCGCTGTTAAAAAAAGTTTGGAAGAATAGGAAGATAAGTTTGCAAACCAAGATTAGAATATTACAAGCTACAGTGATGACAGTGGTCAAATATGGCTCTGAATCATGGGTACTCTGAAAAGCGGATGAAGATTTGCTAGATGTTTTCCAGAGAAATTGCTTAAGGATTGTTCTGGGTACCCGGCTGACTGACCGTATTTCAAACAATAGGCTGTACGAAAAATGTGGTTCAATACCGCTCTCTAGGGCTATAATGAAAGAAAGGTTGAAGTGGCTAGGGCACGTTATGCGGATGAAAGATGATAGATTGCCATGCGGCACATAATTTATCATCATAAAATAAATACCTGGACCTCTAAAATTTTGATTGATTATAATATTGCATGTTGTCTTTAAGACATGGACTCATCTAAAATCATGCAAAGACATTGAAACTAACTAATTCTTTTAGTTCTAATATTATTAAGATTTCAAGAAATTAATTTGTAAAAAAAACTGAGATTAGGAAAATTCTCGTGCTTTATTTCTTTGCTACTGTAGATTTTTATTTTGCATTTTGTCATCCTCAGGGAGTTATACTTCATTGAAAACAGCCTCACAAAACGTCACCTCATTTAGTCGTTCACTATAGTCAATCAACGTGAAGAGTACACCTACATTAAGACAGGAAATATTATATTGAATTACGTCGAGAAAATTAAAAGGATTTCTGGTTGGCCAGGTTTCAGGTTTCCAGATGGCAGAATTATCGACCTGGCAGAATTGCCCCTCTGCCAGAATTAATCTGGCAGAATTATCGACTTTTATCTTTTTATCCCTCAAACTTTAGTTATCAAACTGAGTTATCAGAAATAATAGGGGCTCATGATAAACACAAAAGTCTTGTCTATCCTTACTGAGCATATTAGAACCACTTCTTCTGACAGAACATGAGCTAGAAAACGATAAGACTGTCATGTTGTGTTTTGCTCTGGTTGTGCTGGATAGTTGTACAATACGTTATCGATTGAAGCTATTAATCCACACGCTTTGTGGTTTTCTTTTTGGTTTTACTACTACTTCACACTAAAACACAGAATTAAAATCCAAGATTTTGTGTTTTAATAATAATATAATGCAAAACAAATAGGCCAAATTGCCTCTACAAAGATCTTTTAAATTGACAAGAGTTATAGACACTTTCACCGTAGTATTTGTCCAATTCCTGCTTGAACGAGTTTAATGAGCTGGCATTGATGCTTCGAAGGGGAGCTTGTTCCAGTGTTGTGTTACTCGGTTCTTGCACGCCCATCGGCCATTATCCTTTTGGAACCTCTCCTCTTGAAGTTTGAGGTTGTAACCACAAAGGTTCGTTTGGCTGAAGTTGAGAACATCTGTAGCCTGGATGTTTTCGTAGGCGTCGTAACAAAGATTGTATACCTCAATGAGGTCTCCTTGGTGCAGTCGATAAGCTACTGAAGGAAGCTTGAGCTTGTGGAGCCTATCTTCGTAAGGTAAGTTTCTCAGAGTCGGACAGAACTTTATTACTCGTCTTTGAACTTTTTCGAGAGCTTCGATGTCTTTGTCGTAAAAGGGAGATATAGTGCGATGACCGTATTCAAGTATTGGCCGTACTAGAGCTTTGTAGAAAAGGCAAAAGATCTTATCATTTCCAAAAGTGAAGTTGCGCCTTAAAAATCCTGCAAGACGATTTGCTTTCCCAATAATGCTGTTACAGTGGGCCTGGAAGTCGAGGTTGCTGTCAATGACAACTCCCAAGTCACGCTCCTCCTGGCATGATGTGATAGGTAAGTCCTCTTGTAGATATTGTGCATCGCCAGCCCTGGGGAACACCGCTGGCTACCTTGACTTCGAGTGTGCTCGGAACTCCGTCTACTGATACTGTTTGAGACCTTCCAATAAGAAACCGTTCGATCCAATCAACTGTGGTTCCCAGACCAAGGTTGTGGAGTTGGTCTGTCCGTACCTCTGATTCGGGTGGGCTCTAAGATCAATTGGTTCGGATGAGAGTTATTCACCACTTCTAAGAATTTCACCTTGGGTGATGTTGGGTTGTGCGAGTGCGTGTGTTGTCTAGACCAGTTGATTTTCGATAGGTTGAAATCGCCCATGATGACTACATTTGACAAGTTTTCACTGCAGATCTCAGTAATTTCTCCACGTAAGTGCGAGTCATTTTATAAGACTGTTTTTATGTGTGTATTTTTATCATATTAGGTGAAAATCAGCAGCTACTCTGTCCGGTCCAAATATTTAAGTGAACTTTTAATTAGCTCCTACTGATAGTAAATATTTACGATTAAGGGCAGTTTTGCAATAAGCTGCAGAATTGCCCCTATTCTTGCACAATTTTTACGTATGCGCTATAAGTTTCCACTGTCAAATTTGAATTTTTCTTTTACATTTCATTGATGCATAAGATATTAAGTTCGTTCTTTATTTTGCCACACAAAAGTTGAAAAAATATATGTTCTGGATATGAGTACAACAGTTTATTTCCATTGGTTTGTTTCTCAAAATAGTTTAATTTTGACCATTTCTTATCATTAGCGCTTTATTTTTAGAAACATGATTTTTTGTAGAAAGATGTACATTTTCCTAGGAAAAATAGAATCGATCTGTTAGCGACACCTATCATAACATATGATACAGCAGCAGCATAAACAAAATTACTTGTCCAGCCCAGATAAATTCAAAAATTACTAAAAAAATTTGGTAAATAGTCTGTGTTATTTGATTTCGTGAGCTAGAACTTAGAGGATTACCAAATGAATTTTAATTCTTACAAAATATTTATCATTAAAATTTGGTTTGACTTCTGCCAAATCAATTGTATTCTTTAGTCTGTGTACCTTGGTTAGGTTATCAATATTTACCAAAGTGGTAGCCTAAAATTCTTGATTAACTGACTATTGGTTGAGATAGCTGTAAATTTTTACCAAATAATATTATTGACTTACAAATAAAGTGAATTACCACTTGATGCCTTTTTTTTATGCTCTTTCAAAATATAGCCTAATAGGCTAGGCCTAATCATTTTTGTCAGAAATGAATTTTACCCAAACCCCTATATACCAATTCAGTGTATATATTTGGGTAAATTCCTACCAAATCATATTATTGACCTAGGCTACACATAAAGTGAATATACCACTCAATGCCTTTTTTTTATGCTGATTATGGATATAGGCCTAGTAATCATTTCTATCGGAAATTAATTTCATCCCCCCTATATATGCCAATTCAGGGTATATATTTCTATAGCCTAACCCTGAATTGGCATATATAGGGGTGGGGGGGGGCTGAAATTCATTTCCAATAGAAATGATTATTATATTCATAATCAGCATAAAAAAAGGCATTTAATGGTGTATTCACTTTATTCCTAACTCAATAATATGATTTGGTAGAAATTTACCTATATTTGTACATTAGGGAGGGGGGGGGTGGTAAAGTTTAAACTTACCTCCCATTTGCATCAGAAATAAAATTTGCTATCTTGGAAAGAGGATAGGTTAGGAAAATGAAACTTTCAGGGATAGATCTACAGGCAAAAGTATAACTGGGGAAGGTATTTTGAAGTACCTACCTCCACTCCTTCTCCCTTTAGAGGGTCCTGAAATTTGCTTACATGACAGGTCTGTACCTATTGAATTTTTGACAGAAAAACATTATACCTTAATTTTTAATTAACAGTTTCTTTTTCTCTGGCTTTAGTTCCAAAAATGCAATTCCTGTTATTTGTGTAGAATTTTAAGCCATATCTATGTTATTTTTTAATTTAGGAAATGCATTTGCATATCTTTAAAACCTTATAAATAGGGATTGAGCAAAGTTGGGAAGCTGAAAACAATTTTGTTGTTCTTCATTTAAGCAGAAGATCTATTTTGAAAATGTTTCACTTTTATAACACATGGATTTTTAAAGGTCATCAAAGGTCAGGTCCCTTAAGAGGGAGAAGGAGTGGAGATAGGTACTTAAAATACCTTCCCAAACATACTTTAGCCTGTAGACCCATCCCTGAAAGTTTCATTTTCTGAACCTAACCCCTTTCTAAGACAGCCTAAAGTAGCTAAAGTAGAATTTTACCATACTCTTTCATAATTCAAGAATTGCTTCTGGTGCTAGTTACATCTTTAGCCCTTAAAAGGGCCCCAAAGGTGTTTCATTCTTGTAACCATACAAAGAAGTTATCAACACTAGTTAAGTTATTGAAAAGTTGTTAGAAACATATCACTAGTTTATAAATAAGTTTTTCAAGAGTAACATATTCAAAAAATACTCATTTATAACAATTCAAACCTCATTTATCAGGCAACTCAAATATAAACCATATTTGGTACTCTTATGTTAAATGGACTCTTATATTTACTGCAATTGAAACCAGTCATGAAAAACCTGTTTTTGATGTGATAATTCAAGACACTGCTATGATTAATGCAATGTATAGCATGGTTTTCATTGAGTATACAATATTTAAACTGTTTTTTTTTGGGGGGTTTGGGGGGGGGGAGGTACCTAGATTATGTTATGTAATAATATATGCTATGCTTTACCCCCACCCCCCTAATGTGCAAATATATAGCCCAAATTTGTTTCTAAACTATTATATATTCATCCTATTTTATAGCATTAACCAAACTAGCAGTATATAAAAAAGTACATTTAACATAGGAGTACCCTGTTTTCTTAATGTTTCAAGTTTTTGAATGTTGTTTAAAAAAACAGCACTGAATTTTGTAATTTGAAACTTTGCTGTTGACAATTCAGGGTATATTGGTGGGGGTGGGTAAATTTGCAGTTGGCCACATCATTTAGCTAGGATGAAAGTGAAAACATTGTTTGAATTTTTTATGCTCTTTCATTATTCATATAAAATACCTTTAAGGGCTCAATATGCAATGAGCCCCAGAAGCAGTTACTGGATTATGAAAGAGCTTAAAAAGGCATCAAATGAAGTTTTCACTTTCATCTTAGCTAAATTATGTGGCCTACTAGAAATTTACCAAATATTGAGCAGTTCATATGATTGACCTATGAATAAAGTGAACATGGCACTCAATGCCATATTTTATTTGCTTGTTGAATATAATAGTTGTTTTTCTAGCAATTTCAGTTAATCCCTTTTAGGACCCTTGAAAATAATAATTTCTTTCTATATTTTTTTGATATCAAAATGGGCTAAAACATTTGTTGCAAACTTACTATTTCATTATTGATCCATTTTGCAAAAGTTATATTGGCCTAGTTCAAAGACATTGATTTGTCAAGATTAAGTTGAATAAAACAATTTCAAAACAATTCTCATTCAACTCAAACCCTGTTTAACCCAAACATGTCCAACTTAACCCCCACTCTAATCAACCACACAGAGCTCAACCTTCCTCAAATGAATAATATAATATATTTACAAAATGTAATTCAGCCCATTTTGTTGGAGGTGTTTGAAAATTAGTAGAGCTTTTTATGCCCAGGGTCTGAACACACTTGAACGTCATGGTTGCAGCAATAGCTATACCCTAGTACAGTAAAAGCCCATAGTTGCCAAAATCTTCAAGATAATTAAAAAACAGTATCTTATAAGAAAAACTTGCCATTAATGCTGATTAAGGAATGATAGTTATTATTTAATTTAATAGTAAAAGTTTATTCTTGGAAAACATTTTATGGAACTTATATAGAGAGCTGGAAACTGTGATAAGTCTCCTGCTTTCTATTTTTTTTCTACATTACTGATAGGGCACTAGAATATTTTAGAGAGCTGTTTATTGTTATTTGAAATCTAATATTTACTTTTTCATGCTCTTATATAATTTTGTTATGATAACACCATTGTAAAATGTCTTGTGGCATTAAAATCGAATTTTAGTGGCATTTCTTGAGTGTAAAGGCTTGAAACCATAAATGATTTACTACTAAAATATTATGATAAAAAAATCCTCATAGGCTACTAGTGTTTAAAATCTCCATCTTGAATATTCCCCTACCCAGTCACCTTTTTGAGTGGAAAGCAAATAGAAGTTTTGAAAAAATTGATCCAAATACAAAGCTGATTTGTTAATGATAGAAGCTATCTATTTTCATTTCAATACTAAAATTAATTACAAAACAAATTCTTGGAAATGATGAAAAAGTTTTTGACAACTCAATGTGTCTTCTTTTCCCTCAGCACTAGCTAGAATATGATTGGGGCACTAAAATGGATAACCTTCTGAGGTTCTCAGGGTTAGTATTTTATTTCCACTGTCCCATGTATGTGTAGAGAAGTGGAAATATGGGATATACCCTCAAAGTATGCTTCATCAGACATAATAATTAAGCAAGACAACAGTTCATCACTCTAATATTTTTATTGTAAAAAAAAGTCCATTTGCTTGTAGATGTAATTTTTTTTTATCTTTCTCAACTAAATCCAGTTTCTCTCCTCCCAAAGTTTGAGGATTGTCAAAATTGAGAATTTATAGCATTTTTGACAAAAAAAAAATGGAACACCAATATTCAAGAAGGATGAGAGTGGAGTTTCTCCCCTCTTCTAGGTTAAATGCTATAAAACACAATTCTTACTTCATTAAGTTCAGAAAAATTCTATTTGTTGGATTTTCATGGCTACTTGCACTTCATCTGCAAACTTCTGTATAATAGTGGTTTGTACACAGGTGTGGAGGGAAGGGCTGTTTTTTTTTTTAATTTGAAAAACATTTTTCTTTGCCTGAAATTAACATTGTGTCTTGTTGTTCACTCACTCACTCACTGTCATTCACTCACTGGACTTATATTTGGAGGCTTGAATTCAACGCATCAAAATGCAAGACTCTCCACCTTGGGAAGAAAAACCCACACACTCAGTACCATATGGATTGTAGGGATGGGTCCCGAAATGCCATTTCCAGCAGCCACGCGGAGAGAGATCTTGGTGTCCTGGTAGACAACGAATTGAAATTTCATATTCATGCACAAGCAACTATTGCGAAGGCTAATCAGACTCTTGGCTTAATCAAAAGAACGTTCACTAGCAGATCTCCAACTGTTATGACCAAGCTATACAAGAGTCTAGTTCGACCAAGGCTAGAGTTTGGAATGTGTATCGCATGCCCAATCAATAAGACAGTCCAAGCAGCTCTAGAATCAGTCCAGAGGACGCAACGAAATGTATTAGAGACCTCTATGATGTCCCTTATCCATCCCGTCTCCGTAAGCTTAGAATACCATCTCTAACATATCGTCGCAAACGAGGCAATGTGATAACAGCATACAAGCTCCTAAATCCTGAGGATACCATTCCTGGCCTTTTCCAACCAGAAAATTCAAACAGAACTCGTGGTCATTCTCAAAAGCTTTTCCGAAAACGAGCCAACACCAGACTAAGGAACAAGTTCTTCTCAAATAGAGTTGTCAGCTTGTGGAACTCCCTTAGTGAAAAAACAGTAACCTCTACCAGCGTGGATGTGTTCAAGTCATCAGTGGATAGGGAGTGGCTCAACAAACCGTGGTCCATTTGGGACGCCACAGATGATGATTAACTATCATCACTGAAGCTGGCGGACACAGAATTCGTCCTATCGCTAGCAAGTGCGATTTAAGGTAATTGTTTCTAACTGGATGGGCAAGTTTGATTTATTGGATAAGATTGAGATTTTGGTACATGTCAGTATTTTCAGTTTCTTTGTCAAATCTTATCAATTTTAGTAATAGCCCCCCTCCAAATAAAATCATGCTTAAATGCCAGTCAAAGCTATGTATATGGCAGTACTTGTTGACTAAGGGAAACATATTCAAAAATTACGCTTAGGTTGCACCTCAGAAAATCGGATTCATAGCTACAAAAACAAGTGATGGATGATACAATGAATTGGACTTGTATAATTTGGGCTATATATTTGCACATTAGGGGTGGGGGTTTGGTTGGGTTTGGTTAGGTTTCCATAATTTTGTTTCTAAAGTATTATTTTATCATCATATTTTGTTATTTTTCATTAGGATTAACCTAACTTCACTTTTTGGGTGTTTTCAACTACCAACAAATACCGTATATGGCTACTTATTGGGGGAAGATGATCAATTTGGAACTTTATGGGGGTCATTTTTCAAAAGGGTAGGCAAAAAAGATTAAGTATGCCAAAAATTTCAATTAAAACACCAAGGATTCCTAAAGACACCCATCCCCACTAAGTCATTAAGCAATTCAGTTACAGAATTTGCATCATTTTGATTTTTAACAAAGTGCACCATGTCCACTATATGTGAAAAATATATTCAATGTGTTTGAATTGTGACTTTTATATTGCAGTTTTATCCTCAGATTTATAATCACTGATTGCAGACAACCTTAAATACCTCATTTGGTGAATATGAAACACAATTTGTGGAACATGCATATGCCTAGTGTGTCCTGATTTAGGATATTCATATTGTGATCTTCATTATCTTTAGTTATTAAAAGTTATTCTTTTAGAACCATTCCCTAAATAACAGCTGACTGATCAAAGCTAAAATTTGTGCAACATGTCTATATGTGCAAAGTTGGGACAGGGGGATGTTGAAAGGAGCACAAGGCCTGGGGTTCAACTTCTGGTCCTCCAATCTTACTGGTTGAATATCCCTTCGTAACTCAAGCAAGGCATTACATGACCACCATTTTTAAAATATGTATGCAGCAAGTCGTGATTTTGCAAGTCTATATTAGTATTAGAATCAGGTGTGTAGTCAAAAAACCTCTGATCAGGGACCAAACTCTGAATGATCCCTAAGTAATGACCAGTCAAAATAGGCACAACATGTTTATAGGTTCAAAGTGAAGGATCAGATAGATGATCTTTGGATCAGACTGATGGAAAATATTTGCATGGCTCTGGTTTCAGCAAGTGTGACATGTCCATCTTTTGGGAAGTATCTAATTATGTATTGTAGTATTAACACGCAAAAAATTTTTTTGGCATGGAAATCAATATGTGATCCTAGTGACTTTTAGTGATTAATGCTGTATCTCTAAGGACCATTATTTGATTATTTCTGAATGATTTTAAACTGGAAATAGTACAATACCTGAATGATACTAGGTTGAAAGAGTTAAGACATGTGTATAGATTCAAAATTGGAAGGGGTCTTTGAGGGAGTATGAGTCCCCTGAACTACGTAGTGAATGTTTTTTTATTCTGCATTTAGATATTTCAGTATAAGCCCCGGATGCGTAATCAACAAGATCAGTTTTATAATCAGCAAATCGAAAGAGGCACAACATTTCTAGATGTGTGTATGTTTCCGAAGGGGGTGGGACGTTGGAGGGGCACGTAACGAAGTACCCTTTTCAGGGTCCTCTTATCATGTTGATTAAAGATTTTTGCCTGACTAGGATCTCAACTAGTTTTGACATGTCCAGCGTTTGTAATATGTATACTGAACATGTTTAGTTGTTTGACATCAATCTTGCACAATTAGCCTTTGATTTGTAATCGACAAGATAAGAATGATAAGAATTTCAGAAGTACCATTTTGGTAGAAGTAAAATCATAATGGGAGGAGAGATGGTAAACGCCTTATTTTATGCCTTGGAATCATATGAATGGAAAATCCTTGTATGAGTCTGGTTCTAATAAGACATCCGTCTTTCTATGGGAAAAATAAACTAAGGGTGGTAGTGGATGCAATTCGAGTTCAAGGGTGTCGCTTTGACCCCGCAATCATACAAATTGAAAGTCCATGAAAAATATTAGATAAAGGGAGAAGGGGATACAGGGGTTATGTTCTCAGGGTCTCCCTTCAGGTCCTTTAGACACACAGATTGAAAATCCTTATATGATTCTGAATCAAGCAAATAAAACTTGCTTACTTTCTTTGTATTAAAGTGTATTGATAAAGCGGCTGCTTCGTATGTGCTGATTGTATGATTTAGAAGTACATTTATCATTTCACCTCCAGAGGCGAAATGATATAAATGATATATTATTTTTTTTTTTGCCTGTTCTGATTTAAACGACCATCTTGAAAATTTGTTCTGATGTCATATGGAGCTGAGGGAAGAGAGTAATTGGACTGGAGGTTGTCCTTAATTTGAGATCAAACGAGCCCTCTATCAAGTTTCTGCAACCATCTGCTGTTTTATACAATGAAGTCAGAAGAAAAAAAAAAAAATCTAAAACGAAAAATACTGAATCGCCTTAGTCTCTATGACTCTTGTAACGTGTAGACTGTGATAAAATATCTTTGTTGAAAAATTTACCTGTCAACAGCAATAACATGGGGACAACTCGATATTTAACTATCATTGTATAAAATGTAAACACTTTTTCCCCACTGCCTTCTATTGTGCAAATATATAGCCCAAATTATTATTATATAAACTAGAGTTTATATGAAGGTATATATATATTTTATTATATATAATAATAATAATATATTATTTAATAATATATTTTATTAGGATTAACCTAGCTTCACTTCTTGGGTGTGTTTTGTTTAATTAACAAGTAACCAAACCTTCTTCAAAAATATAACTGCAATAACAGTTGAGACTGTAAGTACTACTATACACTTTGTTACCACAAACTGTTTCAGAAGGAGGAGGAGGAATTGGGAATGTAATGGGATAGACACAGCCGTTCAAAGGGCAACACAAAGGCACCTGCTCTGGGCGCCGTAGCTGGGAGGGACACCAGGGCGGGGGGTTTGCCCAGTTTCATTATATTTTTTCACTTTGATTCGACCTTTTTTTGCTTATATTTGAATCGGGAAAAGGGGGATGGGACTGCAATTAATCTTTTCCTGGGCACCACCAACCCTAGGAATGGCTCTTGGGATAGAATATATTCACCTGTGCAGTGTAGTTTTCACTGATGGTAATTACTCCTTAAACTTGACGATCGATTGTCACTAGACAAGGACAATCACTTATGATGGTATCGCCTATAATTGTAAATTCTTCACAGTTCTAAATATTTTGGATTCTTCACAAAAATGACACTTTTTGACAAGAATAAAGTCAGCTCCCCCCTCCCTCCTATCGATCGAAACACACTTCATCGAGTGGAGTAATCCACATTCCTATGATCATGAATTTATTATAAGTTAAACAATGTCACGCAGTACAAAAATACACATTACAAAATAAACATCATAAATATTAATCCCCCCCCCCAAAAAAAAGGAAACCGTAGGTTATGTAACCTTTTGTTTTTCACTACTTTATTATACTACCAAAGACAGTGAAAATGAATCTGATTGCTTGAATTGGTTAAGTGGAAAATTACACAACCATACATATCTTAGAAATATTAGCAAAATTGATAATTCAATTTTTATGAGAAAAAAATATGTGCATTTAGGTGGTTTTTTGGTAGTTATTAAAAACAAATAATAAACTTGGGCAAAGAGTCAGCAAAAATGTGTTAAAAACATACGGCACCAAATAGCTTAAGAAGATGTAGCTTTTGTATTAAAGGTGAAGTTGTCCTTATGGATGAACAGATATCAATGTTAGATTTTTTTTATGGACGTTTAGATTTATCAATTTAGTGTGCTTGTTTATTTCACAACTCAACTTGGCAACACTGATGAAAATGTTATGGTGTCCTAATATATTTTTGGGTTCTTCCGTGTTATCCCAACCACATTCAAGAAGTGAAGTTAGGTTAATCTTAATGAAACAAACCGAAATATGATGAAAATATAAAACTTAAGTCACAAAATTATGGAATTATGGAAGGATTATGAAAGGATAGGAGAATTATCGAAAGCTGGCCTCCCAGAACGCATTATATTAAATACGTAACCTATCCAACTCTATATATTAAGTATTTAATTGAAATATACCTGTATAGTAGTTTATTCCACTCAGGCTAAGCTGATTATCTGAGAGTGCACACAAAAAAACCGGTTTTAAGCAGATTAAACTTCTTGAGTGTGGTCGGGATAACACGTAGGCCTAAGTACCTAGTTTTATAACAGCCAAAGGACAAATCTTAGAAAATCATCGTTTCCTGGTATGATAAGTCCTAAGATGTATCCAGTGGGACAAAAAATGTTCTTACCATTTTTACCAAATGTTCTTACCATTTTTACCAAATGCCCTTACTATTTTTACCAAATGTTTTTACCATTTTTACCAAATGTTCTTACCATTTTTACCAAATGTTCTTACCATTTTTACGTAGCTTCAAACCTAAACGATTGTTCTAATTATATTCGTCCGCTGGATCCCCAGGAAGCCAAGGGTATCACCCTAAAAAAATATAACCTCTTAAATGAGAAAGCTACTGGAACTCTGCAAGAATGTTGGCTGCTAGACTTACATCTGGGGCATAAGTAATCTGTATCTGAAGCGGCGTGTCCGTAATCATGTTCGGGTTTCAAAATGATTTAGAGTTCCCCTTTTTTTCCCAAAGTGGGCTATGTCTTCTTTTCTGAAATGCAAAAAATAGTTAGAATGATGACTTTTTGATATACAAATTTTCTGAGTCTTATCTCAAAGGCTAGATAAAAACCCTTCTTGTAAAAGCAACTATTTATCAATAACAGTCGTAAGCTCAAAATGTTTTTTTTCGTTTTTCGCTCTTCTGTTTGTTACATAACAGCTTTTGAATCATCACAGTCCCTTTTAATATCACTATTTCCGTTTAAATTAAATATTTATTACATCAATATTGAAAGTGCATCAATAGCCAAATATTCTCAGTTTCAATCTTATCTTTTTCGTAATAGTTTAACTGATAAGTTTTTATCTTGAACAAAGGCAGTTTGAATTTGTAGAAGATATGTGTAATTGTGGAATCATTTCGTGAATGAATATGTCTAATTACTAGTGGTAAAAATGACTTTCGGTTATTAATTTCACAAATGTAAGACCGTTTTTTCATTGCAGGTAGCATCTTACGAGTTTCTGCTGCTCATTTCTTGTTCTCCTATAGGATATGCTTATTACTCAGTGCAATAGTGTTGGCTTAATAAAGAGCTATTGTCTCCCATGTAGGCTATTATTTTTATTTTCCCTTGGCCTGGTCATACCTAGTACTGTAGAAACTTGGGAGAGGGCTCATTTGATCGCAAAAATAGTTTACAATGTTCTTTTTAGAGGGCAACACCGATTAGGGGCAACCTGCCGCCGCTACTACCTCCTCAGTCCCACGCGGCATCACGTCGAAATTTTAAGAAAGACATTTTAATCCTAAATGGTCCAAAGATCCATAAATGTGCATTTAGGATGTTCCGTTCAGGCCAAGGGGTAAGGTCCCCAAATTATCCAAAAAGCTTTTCGCACATTTCAGTAGAAAGCCAGACATGCTATATTTTGCTGAAATAAGAACTATTCATCGATTTCGATCCGAATGATGGTAGGGCCCAAAGGGAGGCTGTTGGGCCCATCGCCTCTCAAATTCCTCCCATTTAAATTCACTTGCACTGGTGCATTGTATGATTGTATCTCTTGGTACTCAAGGTCATTCAAGGGTTATTTAGGGGAATTGTCCAAAATATCTGAGTGCTTATCAATAATTACTACTAAGGTTTACTAAACTAACTAACTAACAACTCATCGCAGCACCAAGCCGCCTGAGGCCAACACAGCTACGCACGCTCCTCCTCCACCCCAATCTATTCAAAGCCTCCCTTTTTACACCCGCCCACGAAGTTCCCATTTCCTTTAAATCTTTCTTTATGACGTCCTCCCACCCCAGACGGGTACGACCTGCCTTCCGTTTAGCCCTAGATGGTTGGCCGAAAAGAACAATCTTCGGCAATCCGTCATCCTTCATCCGCACAACATGCCCTAACCACCTCAACCTTTCTTTCATTATAGACCTAGAAAGCGGTATTGAACCACATTTTTCGTATAGCCTATTGTTTGAAATACGGTCAGTCAGCCGGGTACCCAGAACAATCCTTAAGCAATTTCTCTGGAAAACATTTAGCAAATCTTCATCCGCTTTTCGGAGCGTCCATGCTTCAGAGCCATATTTGACCACTGTCATCACTGTAGCTTCTAAGATTCTAATCTTGGTTTGCAGAATTATCTTCCTATTCTTCCAGACTTTTTTTAACTGTGAAAAAAAACCCTGAGTCTTGGCTATCCTATTTTTAACATCTTCACTGCTCCCACCATCTTTACTAATAATACTACCAAGGTAAGTGAAGCTGCCCACCTGATCAATCTTTTCATTACCCAACGTCACCTTTTCATCTTCACTTATTCCTAGCCTTAGTGACTTAGTCTTCCTAACATTAATTTTCAAACCAATTCTAGCACCCTGAACTCGCAAAACCTCTAAAACTTCATTCATTTTGCTCACACTTTCATCTAGGATGCTTAAATCATCAGCATAATCCAAGTCCAGGAGACTATTTCCTCCCCATTTGATTCCGTGGTCTCCCATTGCCTTTCCTGTGCTCCTTAAGACAAAGTCCATCAAAATAATCCATATAAAGGGGGATAGAACACAACCCTTCTTAACTCCTGATTTAATACAAAACCAGCTGCTAACCTCATTTCCTATCTTAACCGCAGCAGTGTTATTCTCGTACATAGCACTAATCACTTTAATGTATTTGTCTGGTATACCATACAAGGATAAAACCTTTACTAAAGCTCCTCTATCAACAGAATCGAACGCTTGCTCATAATCTATAAAACTGAGGACCAAAGGTGTTTGAGAACTTAGGCACTTCTCAATTATTAACCTAAGAGTGAAAATTTGGTCAACACATCCTCTACCTTTTCTAAAACCGCACTGCTCTTCTCTTAAAACTTTGTCTACGGCATCTCTCAGTCTAAAAAGTATCATATTACTAAGCAATTTGCTACCTACAGAGACCAGACTAATGCCTCGATAATTACCACACTCACTTTTATCACCTTTCTTATAAAGTGGCTTAAGGTTTTCCTAAAATCGTTAGGTACTTCCCCTTTTTCAAAAATCATATTCATAAGCTTCAATAACTTATTTCTAACCTCAGAGCCACCATATTTAAGAAACTCATTTACTACCCTATCAGCACCTGGAGCCTTATTATTCTTTAATCCTTTTAGTACTGATGCTAATTCCTCCTCACAAAACAAATCTTCCTTCACATCCAAGGTATCACAAACTTTTTCATTTTCCTCTATATTTTTTCCTGCAACTCTATCTCGGTTAAGCAAGTTCTCAAAATGTTCGGCCCATCTCGCTTTAGCTTTTTCCTTATCGCTAATTGCCACCCCATTCCTTTCTTTAACTGGGAAAAGTCCGGATTGACTACTACCTCTCGATTTGTTAACGTGCCAGTACAATATTTTACTATTATGCCGTCTAGCTGCATCTTCTAAATGCTCGGTTTACTATCCTAAATAAACACATTCTAAGTAAGTATCCCACAAATGGGGTTTGATTTCCACAAAAGTTGGGATTGGTTTTGACAGAAGTTTTTTAGCTGTTTGATGACAAATATGAGGCTAATATTGCAGTGTAGAATTCTAAATTGAAAAAAACACGAAGTAGATATTCAGTAATTAGTGTTTGATTTTCCTTATAAGTTGATTTAAGGAGTTTTCTAGCTTGCTGATCAAAAATATGAGGCTATTTTGAAACTGCAGTTTAGGAGCATACTTGCATGCAGCCCCCTAGCAAGGGTTTCATATATATATATATATGGAATGGTGGGTATCTTACACCTTATTGAAACCAAGATTTTGCACGCATTTAGGACAACGTATTTACAGGGCCTTTGGGCGTGAGCCTTCTCTAATCACCCCTTCCCTCATGGACCCAACAAGTATAGATATGTAATTTCTCTTTCCACTCATCAAACGGTTCGTGGTAACGAACTGTAAGTAAGGAGCGACCCGGCTCAATAGTAACCGAAACTCTAAAAAAACGGAATTTTGATACCAATAGATATATCAAAAGAATTAGATTTTTATGCTGATTTCAAATATATAAATTTCATTGAGTTTATTTTTACCCATCAAAGGTTACGAGCCTTAGAAAATTTTCCTGATTTTCGAAAAAGGGGGAAACAGCCCCTAAGAGTCAAGTGATCTCAATGAAAATCACACCATCAGATTCAGCGTAACAGAGAACCCTACTGTTTAGGTTTCACGCTCCTATCTGCAAAAATGTGGTATTTTGTATTTTTTTGCCAGAAGAAAGATCACGGATGTATTTTTATTTTTTGTTTTTGTTCGTTTTCCCCAGGGGTGAAAGTATCGACGCAGTGGTCCTAGAATACCGACAGAGGGCTCGTTCGAACATAAATTAAAAGTTCTAGTGCCCTTTTTAAGTGAACAAAAAATTGGAGGGTAACTAGGCCCCGTCCTCTGCCCCTTTTTTCCCAAAATCGTCTAATATAAATTTTGAGAGCCATTTTTTTCATCATAGTTGAAAGACTTGATAACTATGCCTTTGCGTATAATATGACCCCCCCCCAAATCCCCAGGGTAAAGGTCTTAAGTTATTACATCTGCCCATTGTTTGCGCATAGTATTTGTTATTGGGATGTAGGCATACATTTTCGGGAGGAGGAGGGACAAGTTTTCTTCTGGGGGATTTTCCATGGGGAGGGAAGTTTCCTGGGAGTGAACTTGTCAGGGGAAATTATACACTGGGGGAGTTTGCCAGAATTCTTATACAATATTCTTTTTATATGTCTTGCTTTCTCTTTTCCATCTCAATTTTAAGGTTCCGTTGTAACTGAACCACCGTGTAAGTGAACCCCAAGCAACTGAACCCCTGTAACTGAACCACCGTGCAACTGAACCACCATGCAACTGAACCACCGTACAACTGAACCATCGTGCAATTGAACCACCGTGAAACTGAACCCTCGTGCTACTGAACCCTCATGCAACTGAACCTCCTTTAACTCAACCCTCGTGCAACTCAACCCCATTTAACTAAACCCCCGTGTAACTGAACCACCATGTAACTGAACCCCCGTGCAACTGAACCGCCGTACAAATGAACCGCCGTACAACTGAACCACCGTCCAAATGAACCCTCGTGCAACTCAACCACCGTACTTACATTGGGTAAAACACAAGTTAGAATCTTTACATGTTCAACCTTGTTGGAATTGTTTGCTTTTTTGAGTCTTTCCAGAAATTACTGCCAAGATGATTTATAAAAATGCTCTGTTTTGTTGTCACAAAAACAAAGAAAATTGAACGTCATAAACTCTTAAATCCAGGTTTATTTCCCTTTTTTGTCTGTTAATGGGGGTTCCCTTCACCCTGTCACTTTCTACGCGTCTAAGAATTTACCCCCCTCCCCCGCGGAAAATTTCCCCTCCTCCACCCACGGAAACCCCATCACCTGGAAAATAGCCCCCTTGCGGAAATTATGGTTTTTTAAATTTAAAAATCTTCTTTGAGTCTTGTTATTTTTTAGTTTAATTGAGAAGTTCTAAGGGGAGTGGAAAAGAGGAATTTATATGTAAATCTTGCCCCCCCCCCCCTCTGTGCAAATACTTTCTTCTCATGAAAGATCCTCCAGAAAACCCCCACACAAAAAATTTCCGTATGTTTCCCAATGACAAATACTATCTGCAAGCAATAGACAAATCAAAAAACCTTAAAAAGGAACTGAAACTTCTGCAATGGGGTTATCTGATTGTTTTGTAGCTAGAAAAAGAGGGAGATACCTCAAAGGGTGCATTTTGATGCCAAAACATCTCAGCTCTTATTCAGCCTTCAAATAAATACATTAGCTCTAAGGGAGAGACGACAGGAAGATGGAGGTAGAAATTGTTTGATTATCCCTAGGCATTTCTTGTCTTTTTTTATAAAACGAAAGTGATTGGAGACTAACCAACTGTAAGAGGTATTTTTTTTTGGGAGGGGGGATTTTCCACGGGTAGGTATTTTATGGGAGGGGGGTATTTTTCGTAAGGTGTTACTTTCCGCGGGGTATTTTCCTTAAGGGATGTTTTTTGCGGGGGTGGGGGGGGGGGGTAAACTGCGGCTCTCATCGTCTACATAGCCTACTGTAATTTTTTTTACCACTGCTTATTTTGTTGTTTTTATTTTGTGGTATTTCTACGCTCGTAGTTGTCTATCGCTTGGTTTGAAAAAGGTTAATTACCTGCTTCGGTGGAGCTGACACAAAAGCTACTTTCTCTTTGTGTTTGGGAACTTTTGGTTCGATGTTTTTTTTCTTACGTAGATGTATCAGGCCTTTCCTGAACGATGAGTAATAAAAATCTGTGCTGAAAATATCGGAACTTTGAGAATTTAGATAACAAAAAAAAAATCACTTTTTGTTGCGCTTTTTTTAAATTAATTAAAGATTCTTTCGAGAAACGATTTTTAAAATAAAAATAAAGATCCATATTAAACCAAAGACTAGCATAAATAAGTTCCTATAATAATTCAAACCCAAAATGATAAGAAACTAAGGTACTGTTTCGCTTAATGGTACACAACGGCTATAGACAGTCGAATGAATGCCATAAGGGAGACCCGTAAGCGGGTAATTGTTATCTAGATTAATTAAAAAAGACTTTCCGAAAATAGCTTTTTCAAAGAAAAGTAAAGGACATTTTAAACTTAAGCGCAGCAGATACAAATACCTTTTAAAATTCAAAATTAAAACGACCAGAAATTACTATTAAAGAATGAACCCCAAAACGAACAGAAATTAAATAAACAATCGTAGCAAAAACATACAACAAGTAATATTATAAATGAATAAATAGATCTTAAAGCGAGTAATGCTTAGATTGAATATGAAAATCAAGCTTAAAATGAGAAAAAATATTTTCCTATTGAAGTATAAATGAAACTTAAAACGAACAGAAATTAAATAAAAAATCAATGCAAACAAGCATACAATAGATATTAATGTAAATTAATAAATAAATCTTAAAACGAGTGATGCTTAAATTGAATATGCAAATCCAGATTGAAAACAACAATCACTATAAACAAGAGTTTGGGTATCACCTCTTTCTCTCACTGTAAAAGTCTAAAACCTAGTGCGTCATTGGCGCTTTACTGAAGATAAACATTAAAATTATAGGAACATTTTGAACTGATGAGCTTTCAGCAATTAATATCATTATACATCAAATATTCAGTTTAATTTATTAGCCCTTTTTAAAGTTGTTCAAGACGAATATACTTTCACTACAAACAAGTGTTTGGATACTGCCTCCTTTCTTAACTGTAAATAAAAACCAAAAGCCTACTGCGTCATTGGCGCTTAACTGAAAACGAATTACATTACAAATATTTTCTTTTCCAGTTCTTACAGCATTGAAAATAAAAATAAAATCACAGTGAAATAAATTCTTGAACTGATGGATCTTTCAACAATTAATATCATTATACATCAAATATTCAACTTGATGTTGTTTATACTTTCCTAGACTGTTCAAGACGCATATAGTTTTCAGTAAAGCGTCAATGACCCATCCGATCATAGTCAATTTGATTCAGTTCAATATCCGTCGAAATATTCCTTGACAGCTTCACCTTAATACCCTTAACTTGCGTATTAGCAGTAGTAGAATTAGTAGCAGTATGCACATAGCACCTTTTATTTTCTTCAACGCACCAAACTGTTCCTAGGATATTGCTGATGCGCCCTTTGGCAAACTTTATACAGATGGCGTGATGTGATTCAGTTCACCTTCCGCCCTCAATATTCCCTGAAAATTCCACCTTCATACCGTTCATTACCGTTAGGTACAGCTTTAATAGTAGTCCCAGTAGTAGTATTAGTATTAATAGTAATAGCACTAGTGCTAGTAGCAGCAGTAGTATTAACATATTGCCTTTTGGTCAGCTGAAGATTCCTCTCATCAAGTTCTAGAAGTTTCAACTTAATACAATTGGCTGTTGCTATCCCATTGCCGATATATCCTTTTGATAACCTATATGTTCATGTAGTTGCTTAATTTCATCTTAATACTTTTAGCTTACAAGTGGTTGTAATGGAAGTAGCAGTCGAAATAGTAGTAGTAGTAGTTGTCTTAGTAGCAGTAGTAGTAAATGTAATTAAAATAGTAATAGCATTAGCAGTAGCGTGCACATGGCCGGATTTGAAGCTTTGATGCTTAAGAACCAAGCGTTTTTGCAAGATTTAGCCCTCTCTGAAAGCTCCAACTTAATACACAAATCCCTTTTGAGATAAGCCAGTTTGAAAATCTGCATGCACATAGTGTCTTTTGATTTAGTTCAAGTTCCACCTCAAATACCCCATTCGGTCCAATTTTCAACTTGATTAGCGTAGCCTTAATAGTGCTAGTTTAATAGTAGCAGAGATCGTAGTAGGAGCAGTAGTAGTAATACTAGTGTTGAATTAGTTGTAGTAGAAACAGTAGTAGCAGCAGTATTAATAGCAGTAGTAGCAGGTAGATGCCCCAGAAGTTTCTTCTTGATACGCTAAGCTGTTCCAAAAAAAAATTTCTGATACACCTGTATCAGCAATCTATATGTTATTGCAAGTTACCAATTGTTAAAATTTAAGGTTTTTATAGAAGGGATGATCGTAAAAACTTTGAAGGAGGCTCATTCGATTGGAAATTGAAAGTTCAATTTCAAAGAATAAAAGGTAATCACAGGACAATCAGCCTTTCCCTCTTAACCGACATTTCCCCCCTCAAATACATCCGATCAAAATAAAAATAAACATTTTGTTCAAAATAGTCTGAAGATCAAATAACTATGCCTTTGGGGTTAACAACCCCACCAGCAGAATCTGGGGCAAGGGCTGTAAGTAAAGCTAGTTGCTCATTGCTAACACATAAGGTTTTTGTAGAAAAACTTTTGTATGAACTTTGGGGGGGGGCGCATTCGATTGGAAATTAAAATTTCCAGTGCATTTTTTCAGAGTTAAAAGGGATCAGAGCGCTTCCACCCCTCCCTATTTTTCCCCCAAATACATCCGATCTAAATTTTGGGACGGGTATTTTATTTAAAACAGTTCTAAGGTTAAATAACTATTGTTCATAACCCTATTGTGTTTTATTCAATGTAAGTACGGTGGTTGAGTTGCACGAGGGTTCAGTTGCGGTGGTTCAGTTGCACGGGGGTTTAGTTACACGGGGGCTTAGTTACATGGGGGTCCAGTTAAATGGGGTTGAGTTGCACGGGTGTTTAGTTACACGAGGGTTTAGTTAAATGGGGTTCAGTTGCCCGGTGGTTCAGTTACACGAGGGTTCAGTTGCACGGGGGTTCAGTTACAGGGGTTCAGTTGCCTGGGGTTCAGTTACACGGTGGTTCAGTTATACGCATACCCAATTTTACACGCTGAGTGGTTAAGAGTAATTGTCCGGGGAAATTTTCACCGGGATTGAATTGTCAAGAGGATATTTCTGTGGGTAGGGGGTTTCTCCATGAAGGTGGGGCCAGATTTCCTGGTATTATTTAAAAAACGATCAGCAATTAAATAATAAAAAAAAACAATGTTTTTAACTGAAAGTAAGGAGCAACATTAAAACTTAAAACGAAAAGAAATTATTACGTATAAAAAGGGGGTTGCCCCCTCCTCAACACCTCGCTCTTTACGCTAGAGTTTGAATTTTGTCCCAATTCTTTAATAATGACTCCTGAAACATAAGGGCCGTTTAATTCGAACAATAAGACGTTTTTTTTTAAAAGTCCTAAAAAACTTTAGCATAAAGAGCGATTTGTTGAGGAGGGTCAACCCCTTTTATATACGTAATAATTTCTGTTCGTTTTAAGTTTTAATGTTGCTCCTTATTATCAGTTGAAAAAACTTGTTTTTTTAGTTAATTAATTAAAAAAAAAACTTTCTGGGACCATATTATGAGTAGTCGTTAGTGATCTTATGACTGCTACAAATCGTAACACATCGTTACCGCTTTACTGATAACGAAATAGAGTCTTAAGCCAGTTATAGTAGCCGAATGTGTTAAGCCGAAATAGTAGGAATAAGACAGTTAGAAAAAATGAGTAATTCTTTTTAAATAGTGAAACTAAACTAGTTGTCCCATATGTTTTATATTGAGTATTTTTTTTTATCAAAAGTTTATTTGAATTTAATTTTTTCTTTCTCGTTTTTTTAAACTACAGTTATCACTTATGCATTATAGGCATTTGAGGGGGCGGAAACCTTGGTCTTATTTCTGGTAACTTGAGTTTGTTTTAGATTTGACTACATTTTGCATTGTTTAACTAAATAAGTGGCATCGAATATCACGAAGATTTGGGTGAGGAAGAATTAGCAACAGTACTAAAAGGATTAAAAAATAATAAGGCCCCATATGGTAAATGAGTTTCTTAAATATGGTGGCTCTGAGGTTAGAAATAAGTTACTGAAGATTATGAATATGATTCTTGAAAAGAGCAAAGTCCCAGCGATTTTAGGAAACCGTAATTAAACCACTGTTTAAGGAAGGTGATAAAAGTGAGTGTGGTAATTATCGAGGCATTAGCCTGTTCTCTGTAGGTAGCAAATTACTTAGTAATGTGATACTTTTTGGACTGAGAGATGCTGTAGACAAACTTATAAGAGAAGAACAGTGTGGTTTTAGAATGGGTAGAGGATGTGTCGACCAAATTTTCACTTTTAGGTTAATAATTGAGAAGTGCCTAAGTTGTCAAGCACCTTTTGTCCTCAGTTTTATAGATTATGATCAAGCGTTTGATTCTGTTGATAGAAGTGCTTTAGCGAAGGTCTTACTCTTACATGGTATTAAATATAAAAAAAAAAGTTTTTTAAACTGAAAGTAAGGAGCGACATTAAAACTTAAAAACGATCAGAAATTATTCCGTATATCAAAGGGGCTGTCCCCTCCTCAACGCTTCGCTCTTTACGCTAAAGATTTTTATTGTTCTAAAAAATAAAGTTGTCAGACAGAGTCAAACTTTAGCGTAAAGAGCGAGGCGTTGAGGAGGGGACAGCCCCTTTCATATACGGAATAATTTCTGTTCGTTTTAAGTTTTAATGTCGCTCCTTACTTTCAGTTTAAAAAACTGTTTTTTTTTATTTAATTTCTGATCGTTTTTTAGTTAATGCAGCTTTTATTTTCGCTCACCGTCATTGAATAAGTAAACAAAATTTGCATAAAAATTTTACTTTTCTTTTGCTAAATGGATGTCTCTAAATTTGGTTATGACGTAATTTACAAAGTAACTTACGTAACTAACTTCTATATTCG
>JAQQPU010002882.1:33668-63525 GCA_029168905.1 Artemia sp. Kazakhstan ARC1039 | reverse complement strand
ACACCATCTTGACAAACATAGACCTTGTCGGAAATGGTACTCATGGCAATTTTTTCTAAATTTACAGTAAAGTTCTTGTATTTGAGAGAACGAATTGCCAGCAATTTGGCTCGTGGAATTGTATTTTCAGTACTACAATTCCTATAAATGTCCATGTCGAAATTCTTATCCACATAGCGCGTCCGGGCACTCCTTTGCAACGTTTCTTGATTTCCTCGTCGTGTGTCTGTATAAAGTACACCTTCGGACCTACAAACATACCACGGGAAATCAAGTCGCTTCCCGTTTCTGATTTAAAAAATAAAAGCTGATTGGGTGCCTGACGTTTTACTAGCTCAGGGTAAAGACCACTCCAATTAGTGTAGTCCTTCCGTGAGCTGATAATTTCACCGTGCGCCAAATCATCAATTAGATTTGGGGTTTTTACTTTTAACAGTAGAGAATCCGTGTCACCGTAGCAGACCTCTAATTGCCCCTTTTCAGGCCACTGTACCCTAGCCACATTGTAGTAGAACTCCAACATGAGCTTTTTTGAGATCTCCAAGATCGCACTGCCTGCAGCAATATTTTTATTCAAAACAATGCGTCTTTTTTTCCTATTCAAAAGTACCATGTCCGGGCCAATGATTGTAAAGGAAGTGTAATTTGGATCGGCAATAATTCGAGCACATTGTTCGGGATCGGTCACGACGTCACAACAATTCCTATTACGAACACTCTCACACATTTTGCCGAAAGCTGAATTCAAAATGAGTTTATAAATTTCTTTTTCAGCCTTCGTCTGTGCTTCAGAACGTTTGTTGACAAAAGTGTCAACAAATGTTTTCAAATAGGGTTTTTGACTAAACTCGAGTGCTCGGTGAACCTTTGTGACGTTGAAACCGTTGTTACACATCCATTTTAAAGCTACATGATGTACAACTATGTTTTTTTTCGGCAGGGTGTCAGCAATAAGTTTTTGTTTTGAAGGTGTCCAATACAATCCGTCCACCTCGACTAAACGCCTATTGCGAGGACTCAAAGAGTCCTTAGTCACAGGTCTGCTGATGCACGGGAAAACAAAATCCTTTACTGAATCGTGAAGCTCGGCTGGTATCTCTCCATCAATTTCAAAAAACCATCCAACCGGGCCATTCTCATCAACACTGTCAATGTTGGGGAAATGGGGAGCTTGAGCGTCATTGAGCCATTTATAGTCACCACAAGGTAGTACATAATGGGACATGGCCGAGGGGTAGAGAGAATTCATATCGAGGAATACTGCATCTGATTTTGTCCCCGTCTTCTCTCCTGTTGGATCAGTTTCCAAGATACGGTCCCCGTGAAAAACAAAACCACCCCTCATTGATCTTTCTATGAACAGATGCTGATCAATGTCCGTGATTAGCCCTATTTTTTCCCCACTAATTTTTAGGATAAGGTCCATCACTAGATGAGGAGATGAAAAATAATATCCCAAATCAAGATTAAACTCCTCATAGATTTTATCCATATTTTTACACATAATGTCTAACAGAGTTAACACGTCACTCGACAAATACAGCTTGCAGTAGTCAAACCAATTTTTACACCCTCCCTCTGCCCAAACTTTTTTAGCAAAACTGTATTCCTCGGGCTGCAACTACGATCGTGAAGACTGTCATAAAACGATTCAATTGGAGGAATAGTTTCCTCGGCAAATCTCGACATGGAACAATAATAGTCATAAGGATATATGCCCTTGACCGTCAACAAATCATATAAATCATTTGGAAATTGTTGCTTAAGAAGGGGGAAAGCATTGCAACCGTCATCGTTTTTCTGCACTTGAATTAATTCGCTCAATAATTTGGGGAAAAAACTGTATGTATCTAAAAAGTGAATTTTATTCGTATACTCAATGCCGGCTTCAACAAATTTCCACATAAATTCCAAAACAAGCAACTTTTCCGCTGATTTAGGTATGATTTTGTAGGTAAAGCTGTCTATCACCCATGCATTATCTATTGTTCCATTTCTTTGAAGATGCGCCGATGCTGGTAGCACATACTTTAGATCGTAGTTACCATTATGTATAAAAACAGGAAGAAAAAGTTGCTGTTTAATTTTTAAATTACATGAATTGTGAGCCCACCCTCGAAAGTTACTTTTTCCCGTTGAATTGGGGTCAATAAGGTGATTGTGGTCCTGGACCGCGTCTTTTGGGGCAAGGGCACCCCTACATACCCAGAAAATTGTCCCCTTTTCCAACGCCAGTTGCTCTTTATCTGACAATGTCATTGGATAGTTGGTATGACGTAATAGTGAAATTGCCTTGTTTGCTGTTTTTATTAAAGATACCAATAACTTTTCCATGCTGCCCTCCTCGTCCATAGCCAAAAAACTCTTCCAATTGCATTTTATTGTTGGAATCGCGACGAGCATGCGCATAGGAACACGCAACTAGTTTGTGTTCCTTGACTATATTTGGCCTTGATGGGTCCGATTCCTCAATCTGTCTTGTTTCACAATCCAAAGACACTTTATCAGCTTGTAGAAGGGAATTTTGGAAATTTTTAAATTGTAAAGTATCTTTGCCTTCTGCCGGCATTTCAATTCTTTGATTCCCATGAATTTTGCAATGGTTCATGTGATCTGAGAACGTCCGCTCAGATCTAAATGAGGAAAGGCACATGGGGCAATAGAGACATTCTCCTTTCTTCGTGCCTTGAGATAAGAGTCGACTTATTGCAGTAACGGGAAAAAAATGACCATAGGAATTTACATCTTTGGGAGGCTCGTAAATAATCCATACCCAATTTTTAACATTTTCCACCATTGGTGTCGTCACTGAATACAAAACCCCTTTTTTATTTGTTTTTTTCGCCCATCTACAAATTCAGTGTCATACTGGAGAACGACCACCCCCACCCCAAGATTTTCATTTACTTTTTCAAATATGCTTTTTTCTTTCAAGGACACCGGATACTTTCCCTCTAAACAGTCAAAATTTACTTTAGGAAAATTTTTTCCGCCATTACGTGCAAGTCTGTCGAGATTTTTCATTGTTGAATTTTTGTTTAATGTTTTATGGGCTGCTGTTAAAAATGCATACTTAAAACATTATAAGCCCGTTTCAAAATTGAAACCCTGAACTTCTCCCGTAGCCGTCAAATCTGGTTGGTATTTTGTTTTGTTATCTCGCCCTCCCCTTAAAATAAAGTTTTTTTTAAATCTACTGAGATTCAGATCCATGCGTTCAATGTATAAAATGGTGGACCCACTTCCTCTCTCATTAAATGTGTCCAAAGTTGAAATTAGTTTATTCACCCAGTTGAAAAAGTTGTCCAAAATTCGTTTAGACCTGGGTAAAAAGTCTGGTTGCCAGTTGAAAAATGAAAATAAAAAATATCCCCGGATGTCCCCTTTTGTAAATAAACTTTTTGATTCACCGATGCTTTAACCCCTCCTTGACCCCCCCATTTCTGAATCTGAATCTCAAATTGCGCTCGAATTCTGTCGATATAGCTACGGAGAACTTTCACGGGGTCAGTTAAAATAATGCCAGCGTTTTCCTCGGGAGGGTTAAAATCTACCCTATATGTTTGTATGTGACTTAGAGCAGATTCTAACAAATAAAATTCACGCAATTCCGGGGACAGAGCACTATTTTCATGTCCTGTGCCTATTTGTACACTAATAGTAAAGTTATCGTTAAAAATGTCCCCGGAAAAATTAGGCCCAACAATTTGCATTGTTGTATCATTAAGCGGAATGGTGGAGGGTGAATCAGAATTGTCAATACCCCCGGTCTGTTCAACTGCAATGGTTGGAGGTGACATAAGGTCCCCTAGTACATATTCCAAGGTGTTTGGGGACAATTGATCTAGCCAGCCTGTATTTTCCTGCGACGTAATTTCTTTACGAGGACCCGGTTCAGTTGCACTAATAACACCGCCTAAATGTTCATGCATAAATCCATCTACCCAGTCCGGATCCTCTATCATATCAGTATCACAATTTAAGTCGTCTAGGCTAGCTATGTCCCCAAAAATATTGTTAAGAAAACTCCCTTGCCATTCCATATTATCTACAACTAATGTAGGTTCGTCTCTGAACTCAATTGGAGGTGACAGAATTGGCTCTGTAAATTCCGATGTTTCATCATCCAACGGCAGTTCTATTTCATTAATCTGTAGAAAAAAGGTTTTATTTTCCATGTGAAATAACCATTATTTTTATAAAGTTAATAAACTATGTTAATTTTTCATAGTCATTGTCCCACCACTTGAACAATTAAAAGAAAAAAAAAGTTACATTGGCCTATGTCTTTCATAATGACAATTGAACATGTTAAAAAATATATATCGTTTTAGTCAGGAAAATGAAGTCTTATTCTTAGAGGATAAGTTAGAACAGGGGGGGGGAGGGGGATATTTAAAAAGCTTTTAAAATAAAATTTTGAGTTTGGAGGGAAGGAGGATTTTAAAACCCTCTTCCCGTGATATAATTTGACCTATAAAGTCGATTCTGAAACTTGTAGCACTCAATCTATTAGTGCTTTAGGGGGGGCCTTTGGGGGCTGGAAGCTTCCTTTGGAGTAGAAGGATTGGAGCTCTTTCGAGTTAGAGTAGAGGACTTCACAATACCGTTCAAATAAAAATTGTGTATTATATCGACCCTAGAATTTCAGTCTCAAATTATTTTCGAAAACAACTTTTAAGAATCCTTTTTTCTCGTGTTAATATCTTGTCGAAGATAAACTCACTTTTGTAGCGATTGATTAGCATTCTAATTTATACCTGTAGGATTAAAAATTCACCCTTCTCGATGGGACATTTGATAAACGGATTAAATACATACAAAAGCTAGCCTAGTTTAAGAACGCTTGTTCGAGTTACAACAATGAAATAGTGAATTGTTTATATAGTTAGCTTGTTTAAAGAAATAGTGGATTATTGCATTAAAAAAACGTCTTGCTTAAAAGAGAAGTTACAAGGTAAGGTTTTATAGAAATGCATGATAAGCTATTTGCTACTTCGGCGTTACAACAATTCTTTTATATACTGCTAATTTGGTTAATGAAAGAATATAGAATAGTTTAGAAACAAATTTAAGTTATGCGGTTGAGAAAATTTGTCTTATTTTTGAAAAATACGGAAAAAAATATATACATTTACAAATTCTGGCTGTACTTGTACATCAGAAGCCCCTGGCAAGGCTTGAAGAGGAGTGTGCCCCCCATCTTGATCAGATAAGGCTGACTCGAATTTCTTGTCAGGTTGCATAGAGACTCCTGGCTGGTCTAACGAACTAGCAAATCTGATTACTGTTGCCCTTGCAGCTTGTATTGATGTGATATCATCCCATCTTGGTCTCTTTTCGGAGGGAGGGCAAGAATCCATCTCAACATCCTTAAAAAAGAAGAAAAAAATTTAGTAATAAGCCCTCTTTTACAGATGAATTGCCCTCGACCCCCATGTAACTATACCCCCTTTAACTGAACCCTCGTGCAACTCAACCTTCCCTTTTAAGCACTCTCTGAAAGTTCCAACTTAATACACAAATTCCTTAACGAAGAAATAGTTTGTTTTTTCACCTTACAATGAACGTGCTAGAATTGATACATTGACCCCTTCCTTGTCTTAAATTTTTTATAAAAGCCACTTAATCATCTGTTCAATCCCCTTTTTGCATTCATCAAATACGTCTCGTTTAATTTGGCCATAAAAAGAAACTCTTGAATCGCACATACAAGAATCATTTATTTAACTCTGAAAGTTCCAACTTAATACATAAATTCCTTAATGAAGAAATACTTTGTTTTTTTTCACCTTACAATGAACGTGCTAGAATTGATACATTGACCCCCTCCCTGTCTTAAATTTTTATAAAAGCCGCTTAATCATCTGTTAAACCCGTTTTACTTTCATCAAATACGTCTCGTTTAATTTGGCCAATCTCTGTGATAGCAAGAGCCTGTGAAATTTGAGTCCCAAAACTGTCACTCTCTTTGTAACACGCAAGCTTTTCATTCAAACCGGAAAAATACAGTACGTTTGGAAAAAGGTTGTTTTTCAAAACAATTAAAACTTGTAAACATAGCTGTGGAGGAGAGATTTTATTTACATAATAGAAAAAAGCGTGCTTTGCCGTTTCTATCGAATATACTCATCATATTCTTAAGATTTTGTATTGTTGGAGGGGAGGGGGGCTAAGTCCCCCCTGAAATTTGAATTTACTAGTAAAACAATTTTTTTTAGCATTTTCAAAAGAGATATCTTAACCAACCTTTGTGATTTGAACGAAATTCGAACTTTAGTGTAAAGAGCAAGATATTGAGGAGGGAGGCGACCTTTCATATCTGCCGAAACTAATATGCAAATTCTATTTTAATTTTTCATATACAATGAACCAAAATCAAAGTGAACATGCCTCTCTTTTTTGAATATTTACTAAAATTGAAATACATGGACTGTTTAATATTTAAAAGAAGGAAGCTTTTTAAAAGAGGTAACAACATGGTGAAAAAAAAAGTGTAAGGAAGGAATTTCTTCCTTAACTTAATGACGAGACAATTTCTTTTTATTATAATAACGAGAAAATTTTACTCACCAGAAGCTGCTTAGAATATTCCATATCTATGTAAATGATTGCAAAAATACCGATACTGATAGGTTGAATGAACTATTCAAACTGTTGAAAATCCTAATCTGAAAGCTGAATATATACAAAAATAATTGAATATATTAACAGCTAAACAAGACGCGCAGGTTTTCTAACACGGGATTTACCCTAAAAAGACACGTATATACCTTGAATTAGAAATCTGGTAAATTGCGTCAGAACAACTTGTCCTTCATCAAAGTGAAAGACAAGTCCTCAAAAGTATAAGACCATGTCTGGTTGGCCTAGAAACATATCTGGTTGGCCCGGAATGTGAGGGAGCTCTGAATCTCTTTGAAAAGGTGTCAAGCTTCTATTGAATAATGTAGAAATTGCTATACCTCCGAGCAAATAGCATTGAAATTGCTATGTGTCTACGCAAATAACATGGAAATTGCTATATGTCTCTGCAAATTCCATAGATAGTTACTACTCACACGGTTAAAATACATCTTAGTTTATTTAAAATATTTGAGCATTTAATAAACTTGGGTTTTAGATTTCAGAAATTAGAACATCCATGTGTAAAAAACATCTGAGTTTATTAAAAATATTTGATCATTTGAAAAAAACTAAGGTTTTAGTTTGCATAAAAAGGAATGTACACGGCTTAAAAAACATCTTATTTTATTGAAAATATTTGAGTGTTTAAGAAACTTGTGTTTTAGTTTACAGAAACAAGAATACGCACGAATAAAATACATTTGATTTTCATTAATAATATTTTGTATTTCTTGGAATGCTTCATCTTCACTTTCTTTTTAAAAATATGATGCAAGTGCTTATCCTTCCAATGTACAAAAAAATTTTGATCTAAAACATAAAATAAACAAGGTAGTGTCGATGACCAGCCATAGAGTACTACGGGGGCAGCCGCATACAACATAATCAAAAACACCGTTCATCAGTCCAAGTCCCAAGAAAATTCTACGTCCAAAGAAAATTCTAAGTTTGGAAAAATTTCCTAAGTAAAAAAAAAATCTGGGGGGGGGCAAAAACTTGGGGAGGGGGGCATTGGGGCCCCGAAGGGCGACAAGAAGCCCCGAAGGAGGCATCGGGGCCCTGTAAGGGGAAATGGGGAGTTGGAGGAAGACTGGGGGCCTGGGGGGACATTGGGTCCTGGATGGGAATGTAGGAACCCAAAATCATGCGCAAGACCCAGTAATGAAGAATTGATGTGCTCAGGACCATTAGACTACAAAACATGATACATGGCCAGTTACATTCATAATCAATTATCAATAATGAACAATCAGCCGGATATTATTACAGTACAAAAAGATTTCTTTTAATTTTATATTAGAATCCATATCGAAACTTTGTTTATTAAATATTATGTCACTTCAAGCTCACTTCATTTATTGAACAAGATACTCGGCAAACGAAACTCAGATAATAATGCTTCTAAAAATTTTCTTATCAAATGGGGTACTGTGTGCTTCGAATGATGGGATATGTGTGCGCGTAAAGTATCGGGATATTTTTGTGCTTAAGTGAATAGAGGGGATACTAGAGGCACAGCAGTCAGCTTCCCATATTTAGGGAGCACGCTTAGCGTACTTCGTTAAATTTGTTAGTAAAAATCAGGAGTAGAATTGACGACAAAGAAAAAACACTTAAAGCTCTGTTGCTTTTGGATTTTAAAAGTGTCTTTGGTGGAGAACGCGATAACATTAGATGCGTTCGTTTTCACCGTTCGTTGTTCTGAGTTCTAAGAAGATGTTCTTGGTTTTACTCTTAAATTGCGTTTTATTTCGCCGTTCTAAGAACGTCGTTTTAACTGAAAAAACGGCTTGTAAGAGCTTTACTTGGCCAGATAAAATTTCAAAGCCACAGATAAAATTTCAATCAACCAGAACAACAAAAAGGGAAAATATACTTGTGAATGTAGCAAAACAAGAAATAGAGTTACTAAAGGAAAGTGACTCTGACAATGAGCTCCTACTGGAAGCTGTGGCAGAAGATGTTTTCATATCAGGAAGCTCAAAGATATGTTTGGCACTTGCTAATGCTGACTTAGAGATAGGGAAAGTAATTTAAAGCTTAAGACGTTTGAACCATTGAACATATTCCTAAGGATATTGAAGCCTGGGGTTAGCTGGAATTTCTTAGTATTAGTTGTAATTTAAGATATCTAGGAATTCCTCCCAAAATGTTTCCAAATGACCCCTAAGGAATTTTTTGAAAGTTTGGAAAGAAATTTATGCCAAAAATGCTTCCAGAACTTGCTGAAGATTTAAAAACTGTGCCACATATACAAAAAGCAAATCACTACCGTTTTTTAGATTAAAGGTCCCATCAACAAAATCTACGAAATTAAATAAATCAATAAACTCGTTTTCTGTCCTGGTTTTTTGTTTTAAAACTTTGCACTCAAAAGTCAAACTAAAGTTGTTAAACAGAGTATGACGCTCAGTTTGTTGTTCTAAGAACGACGTACTAAGAACGAAGAACGGCATTTCAAAGAACGGCTTGTAAGCGAAACATTTCAAAGAACGACGAAAACGAACGGCTTAATTGTAAAACCAAGGATTGGATTTCCATAGAACGACGAAAACGAACGCAGCTATTGTGTCTCTGGCCAGTCGGTTTTCCCACCTGCTTGGAGATTCAGCGTAGCCAAGGGGAAAGACAAATACACAGATATTTGTGATTTCATGCTGACGATGTGTGATCTGCCACACTGTTCGGCCGCTACAGAGAGGCAGTTAACGCTACTTTGTAATATCAAGACCAAGTTACAAAATCATCTTCTGATGCAAACATCTAGATGTTTAATGTATTTCGAGGAAATTATCTGGCCATCTGGATTGTCGCTGAACTCCTGAATTATACCTGGTGACAATCTGACATGCGCAAGAAGTACTCTGGTTGGGGATAAAGCTACCTAATGTAGGGAAAATAATGACCCTCTTACCGACCATACCTGTCAAGAGGAATTCTCGCTAGAAGATGAACATTAAATTCCCACAAGTAGTTTCTTACTGCTTAGACGTTTTTTTTTTAGTTTTTTTGCTGTCACACTAAGTTATTCCGTGTGAATGTATTACCCTGAATTTCTACATACACGATTATTTGCATACAAATATGACTGTTCGGCTGGATATGTGAATATTGCAACTGTGTGCGGAATTCGTTAAAATCTAACCAACTTTCCAAAATATCATACAAGTATATGAATCTCAACTTCTTCGATAATTCTGATGATTATATCGCATCAAGTCAATACGCTGGACAAGATCAAAATGAATACTTAAAAATTGATTTTTTCACTTGAATTGAAAATAGAAGTATTTTGAAGTATTTTTCACTTGAAGTATTTTGCAGTAAGCATCAAGATATTACTAATTGTAGAAAAGGCCAAGACAGATAGTTCTAGTAATTGAGAGACAAATGTTTAAATGGCACGGGTAAATGGCAGGAATAAGTATGACTCTCTTATTGGACAAACACTTGTGTGTTAGTTTTTGGAAAGGCACGCCTGCCTAGAGTCTCAGGCAGGTTAACCAAGAATTTAAAATTGACATCGGACCGTTAGATTGCCTGGAATGAGAGACAAACAAGGCACGCCCGCCTATGGTCTTAGGAAGGTTGACCAAGAAATTGACACAGGACCAATAATTTGCTTGGAATAACAGGCAAACAATCTTTTAAACCCATCTTCATCTTCCAGAAAACTAGAAAACTATTTATATTATATATTAATTATATTATAATAGTAATTAAATAGAAAATTATCTAATTATAGCAATTATGAAAACTATACTCTGAAGCTGATAAAAACCATAAGAATTGGCTGCTTGTAATGAAAGCAATGGGATAAAGTCTTAGTAGAAGTTTGAGTTGATGGTAAAATTAGTGGGCCAATTTAGATAGTTAGGCCTAATTTGAAAAATATAGGCCAATTTGTTTTGTTTGTACAGTATAGCCTGGGTTCTGCATAAAAAAGCCTTCACTGCGCATAGCAGCTAAATATCCATACTAGCAGGGGGCAGGTTGATTCTAGCAGTGGTACCTTTGAGCAGTCAATTTTTTTCTAAGCTAGATCAGAAGTCAAAAAGAAAAAAAAATTGGAGAATCCATTCTATTTCTCGCTTATAGCTATTTTTAAATTTCATCATTGCAGACATTTTTGATGGTATCCCAGTCCCTTACCTGTGCATGACAAGATTAGGCTTTGTCGTAGGCCATTATGAAAAGCTGAATTGACATGTTTTTTTTTCAAAATCAGACGCAAATAAATGGTCTAGTGTGAACCCTGTAAAAATTGTCGCATTAACATGCGAATTACGTGTTCGATTTTAAATAACATTAAATAAAAAAAAACAAGTTTTTTAAACTGAAAGTAAGGAGCGACATTAAAACTTAAAACGAACAGAAATTATTCCGTATATGAAAGGGGCTGTCCCCTCCTCAACGCCTCGCTCTTTACGCTAAAGTTTTTTATTGTTTTAAAAAATAAAGTTGTGAGACAGAGTCAAACTTTAGCGTAAAGAGCGAGGCGTTGAGGAGGGGATAGCCCCTTTCATATACGGAATAATTTCTGTTCGTTTTAAGTTTTAATGTCACTCCTTACTTTCAGTTTAAAAAACTTGTTTTTTTTATTTAATTTCTGATCGTTTTTTAGTTAATGCAGCTTTTATTTTGACTCGCCGTCATTGAATAAGTAAACAAAATTTGCATAAAAATTTTACTTTTCTTTTGCTAAATGGCTGTCTCTAAATTTGGTTCTGACGTAATTTACAAATTAACTTACGTAACGAACTTCTATATTCGTATATTTTTCTTCTGGCAAAAAATACAAAGTTGCAGATTTTTGCAGATATGAGCTTGAAACCTATGTTATAGGGTTTTCTGATACGCTGAATCTGACGGTGTGATTTTCAGTAAAAATTTTTCACTTTTAGGGGATGTTTCCCCCCTCTTTAAAAAATCAGGTGAGTTTTCTGAGGCTCGTAGCCTTTGATGAGTAATACTAAACTTAATAAAATTCATATATTTAGAATCAGCATTATAAGACCATTCTTTTGATACATTTATTGACATCAAAGTTCCGTTTTTAAAAGTTTCGATAACTATTGAGCCGTATCGCTTGTTTTTTTTTATTGTTTTTTTTTATTACGCATATGTTATTACGTATATGATGGGGTTCTCCCCTTAGTCAATACCACGCTCTTTACGTTAAAAGTTAAAAAAAATTTAATTCACAAACCCCTGAATCACAAAGGCCGTTTAATTAGAATAGATAGCTCTTTTGAAAGCACTAAAAAAAAAAACTGTAGCGTAAAGAGCGAAGTATTGACTTGGGGGAGAACCCCCTCATATACGTAATAATTTCTGTTCATTTTAAGTTCTAATGTTGCTTCTTACTTTCAGTTGAAAGTACTTGTTTTTTTTAATTTAATTTCTGATCGTTTTTTAAATAATGCTTGGAAATCAGGCGCCCCCTTCATAGAAGTGTCCCTTACCCCAAAGAAACATCCTCCACGGAAAGATTCTCCTGAGTAGCCCCCTCCTCCAGCCCCCTCCCCCCCCACCAGAAAAAAATTCTTCCTGAAAATGTCTGTATACTTCCCAATAACCAATACAATATGTAAGCAATGGGCAAAGTTCATAACTTGCAGCCCTTCCCCTGGGAACTTTGGGGGATTAAGTCATCTTAAAAGACATATTTATTAGATTTTCGACTATGCTAAACACAACAGCTATCTCAAAATTTTAATTGGGTGACTTTGAGAAAAAAATGAGCGTGGGAGGGGGCCTAGTTGCCCTCTATTTTTTTCGGTCACTTATAAAGGGAACTAGAAATTTTAATTTCCGTTCCAATGAGCCCTCTTACGATACTCTAGGACCACTGGGTCAATACGATTACCCCTGGGGGAAAAAAACAAATAAACACGCATCCGTGATCTTTCTTCTGGCAAAAAATGCAAAATTCCACATTTTTGTAGATAGGAGCTTGAAACCTCTGCAGTAGGGTTATCTGATACGCTGAATATGATGGTGTGAATTTCATTAAGGTTCTATAGCTTTTAAGGGGTCTTTCCCCCTTTTTTCGAAAATCAGCCAAATTTTCTCAGGCGCGTAACTTTTAATGGGTATAATTAAACATGATGAAACTTATATTTTTGAAATCAGAATTAAAATATGATTCTTTTGATGTATCTATTGGTACCAAAATTCCGTTTTTTAGAGTTTCGGTTACCATTGAGCCGGGTCGCTCCTTACTTACAGTTCGTTACCACGAACTGTTTGATATTTCGCCATAAAAAAAAATGGCTCGTGTGAGAAACGAGTGTTAAATGTTTTTTTCCGTGATTTGATTTTTACCGTGTTATAAACTAAATTTTTAAAAACTAAAAATTAAAAAAAAATATCAATCACTCTTATTAATGTATGTAAAGTATTTTTCATTGAATAATTTTACAAGATGTTTCCTTAAGACAGACTTGAATTACATGAAAAGCATATAGTTGAAAAATTAAAGCTGAAACGAAGAGTTTCTAATCAAGCAAAAATTCTATTACATCATAGGAGAGCGATCTATGTTTCTCCCTGGTATCCCTAAACAAAAAAAAGGCTTGCTTCCCTATACTTCTCCATAATGTCACTAGTTTAAGTTTGTGGTGTGTTTACGTAGGTTAATAATTTTAATCCCTAAATTTAGCCAAACAGTTATCAGATGTCGCCCGAGCTTGATATGTTCGCATATTTCCGATGGGAAATGCTCACATCCTAGACAGTGGGATCCATTGGAGGGGGGATTTGGAAAAATGACTTTTTGCTGTGTGTTTGTTTAAAAATCCATTTTTTAATATTTTTATTATAAAGTGACCTAGAGTTTTACTTGTCTACCACGACTGTCTGGCCCTATTTGTTTCCTGTTAATTACACATTGTGCTATTTAGCAATTTTTCTTCAATGATTTATTCGTTTACTTTTTATTTGGAAACTTGAAGCCGGTGGAAATAAATAATATTTTTTATAGAACGCGTTGTCGCAGAAACTTCAAAAAGGGCTCATTCGATTAGAAATTGAAATGGCTAGTGCCCTTTTTAATAGTCGAAAGTAATTGGAAGGCAACTAACACCCCTTTTCACCCACCATTTCCCAAAACACATCCAATCAAAATTTTGAGATAGCCATTTTGTTCCACGCAGTCAAACTTCAGGAAATTATACCTTTGAGAAGGACACTCCCCCCACAGTCTTCAGTGTAAGGGTTATAAGTTATGCGCTGGGGACATATAAGTTTTTATTGAAATCTTTGTCGTAGAAACTTGAAAAAGGGCTCATTCAATTGGAAATTCAAAGGTCTAGTGCCCTTTTTAATAGTCAAAAGTGATTTGAGGGCAACTAGCCCCTCTCTCTCGCCCACCTTTTCTCCAAACACATCCGATCAAAATTTTTAGATAGTCATTTTGTTCAGTGTTGTGGATTTCCAAATAGAAATTATGTTTTCGATGGGGAGACTCCCCCATAGCCCTCAGGGCAAGGGTTGTAAGTTATGCCCTGGGGGCATATAAGGTTTTTATAGAGCACTTCGTCGTAGAAACTTCAAAAAGGGCTCATACGATTGGGAATTGAAATGGCCAGTGCCCTTTTTAATAGTCGAAAGTGATTGGAAGGCAACTAACACCCCTTCCACGCCCACCATTTCCCCAAACATATCCAATCAAAATTTTTAGATAGCCATTTTGTTCCACGCAGCTTAATGTTCAGGAAATTATACCTTTGAACAGGACAATCCCCCCGCAGTCTTCAGGGCAAGGGTTATAAGTTATGCCCTTGGGGTATATAAGGTTTTTATTGAAATCTTTGTCGTAGAAACTTGAAAAAGGGCTCATTCAATTGGAAATTCAAAGGTCTAGTGCCCTTTTTAATAGTCAAAAGTGATTTGAGGGCAACTAGCCCCTCTCTCTCGCCCACCTTTTATCCAAACAAATCCGATCAAAATTTTTAGATAGTCATTTTGTTGAGTGTTGTGGATTTCCAAATAGAAATTATGTTTTTGATGGGGAGACTCCCCCATATCCCTCAGGGCAAGGGTTGTAAGTTATGCCCTGGGGGCATATAAGGTTTTTTTAGAGCACTTCGTCGTAGAAACTTCAAAAAGGGCTCATACGATTGGGAATTGAAATGGCCAGTGCCCTTTTTAATAGTCGAAAGTGATTGGAAGGCAACTAACACCCCTTCCACGCCCACCATTTCCCCAAACATATCCAATAAAAATTTTTAGATAGCCATTTTGTTCCACGCAGCTTAATGTTCAGGAAATTATACCTTTGAGCAGGACACTCCCCCCACAGTCTTCAGGGTAAGGGTTATAAGTTATGCCCTTGGGGTATATAAGGTTTTTATTGAAATCTTTGTCATAGAAACTTGAAAAAGGGCTCATTCGATTGGAAATTCAAAGGGTTAATGCCCTTTTTAATTGTCGAAAGTGATTTGAGGGCACTAATACCCCTCTCACGCTCACCTTTTCCCCAAACCCGACCAAACAAAATTTTGAAATAGCCATTTTATTCAACTTTGTTGAAAGTTTTGGAACTAGGTCTTTAAGGATGACAACCCGTCTCCCGCACAACCCTCAGGGCAAGGGTTGTAAGTTATGCCCTGGGAGCATGTAAGGTTTTTTTTTTATAGAAAACGATGTTGTAAAAAAATCAAAAAGGGCTCATTCAATAGCCTTTTAATAGTCGAAAGTTATTGAAGGGCAAGTACCCCCTTTCATGCCCACCATTTCCCCAAACACATCCAATCAAAATTTTGAGATATCCATTTTGTTCAACGTAGTCGAAAGTTCTGGAAATTAGGTCTTTTAGGATGATAACCCTATCAGAGCCCTCAGTGCAAGGGTTTTAATTTATACCCTGGGGGCATATAAGGTTTATATAGAAAGATTTTGTATAAATTACAAGAGGGGCTCATTTGAATGGAAATTTGAAATTGCCCTTTTTAATAGTCGAAAGTGAGTGGGGAGTAATTAACCCGCCTCTCAAGCCCACCATTTCCCCAAACACATTCAATCAAAGTTTAGAAATAGCCATTTTGTTCAAGGTAGTTGAAAGTTCTGGAAATTATGTATTTAAGGAGTACCAACCCCCTAGAGTCCCCAGGGCAAAGGTTGTAAGTTATGCCCTGGGGGCATATAAGGTTTTTAATTACAGAGTTGTCGTAAAAACTTCAAAATGGGCTCATTCAATTGGAAATTGAGAGGGCTAGTGCCCTTTTTAATAGCTGAAAGTGATTGGAGGGTAACTAACCTTCCCTCTCACAACCATCATACCCCCAAACACATCCAATCAAAATTTTCAGATAGCCATTTTGTTCAACGTAGTAGAAAGCTCTGGAAATTAGGCCTTTGAGGATGACAACCCCACCCCACCAGCCCTCAAGGCGAGGGTTGCAAGTTATTCCTTGTGGGCATATAAGGTTTTTTATTAAAAGCGTTGTCGTAGAAACTTCAAAAGGGCTCATTTGATTGGATATTGAGAGGGCGAGTTCCTTTTTTAATAATTGAAAGTGATTCGAGAAAGACTAACTCCCCTCTCACGCCCACCATTCTCCCAGGGATACCAGGGAGAAATAAAGATCGCTCTCCTGTGATGTAATACAATCTTTGCATGTGTAGTGACTCTTCGTTTCAGCTTTAATTTTTCGACCCTATGCTTTTCATATAATTCAAAACTCTGCTAAGGAAGTATCTTGTAAAATTATATCGTAAGAAATAATTTTCCATACAATAATCAAAATGCTTGATATTTAATCTAAATTCTAGTTTTTGAAATTAAGTTTAAAAAAACGGTAAAACCAAAGTAGAATTTTACACACAGTAGATTATAAATACAGCGTTGACTTAAGGTTAGTAAGACCTTACTTACTTACAAACGTAATGAATTTTATTATTTGGTGCACCAAAAGACCGTAATTGTGAATTTGGGGTTCAGTTTGCATGTGACAGGTGATAAGTTGATTAAATGAAATATTGATATCTTCCTCAGATACATCAATTTCGATATTTCCGACAATTAGTTTTATCAGATAAACTTTAGGATTCGGCAGGATAAAATACTTTAAGAGTATTAACAAGAATATTTTTTCTAAATTTTGACCAAATTAAAAAGACTTGTATTACAATAATGAAACTTACGAATGCCCTGTTTGGGAATTACTCGGGCTCAGGGTAAGGAAAAATAAGGTAGTGGCTATTCAAATAAGCAACTTGTCAATATTTTCCCCTGAGAATTGATTCAGCCTTTCAGTGATTAAATAAAAAAAAAACATTCTTTTTCAACTGAAAGCAAGGAGCAACATTAAAACTTAAGAGAACAGAAATTTTCCCGTATATAAGGGGGATAACCCCTGCTCAATACCTTGCTTTTCACGCTAAAATATTTTTTATTTTATAAATCTTCGGACTCTAATTAAACGGCTCTTGTGTTTCAGGAGTTGTTTTTAAATAATTGGGACAAAAGTTAAAATTAGTGTAAAGAGCGAAGTATTGAGGATCCACCCTCTTATACAGGATAATTTCTGTTCTTTTTAATGTTGCTCACTACTTTTAGTTGATTTTTTTTATTCAATTTCTTAATAGAACATGATGATAGAAAGCCTTAATACACATCGAATTCATTATCACGCATATCTACCGACCTTAATTAGTTTAGAATTCTTTTTTAAGCTTTAAGTAACATATTACCATATTTTCAGAATACCATAGGATGTACGCTTAAATTATAATTACAATTTCCAAAATGATTAGTGAGAAATTTTTTGAACTATCACAACCATGGAGAGCAGCCATTATGGGTGGATCCTATTCTTTGTTTGTTGGCAACTTGGCAGGTCTTAGGAAGTTCAAATTTCACGCCATCAACTAAATCAATTACCCAACATTGTTTATGCAATAATAGTGAGGGGTTTACATAATTATAAATAGGAAATGGCGTGAAACTCTAGGATCGTGTCGGCACCTATGTCATAAGAAAAGCGTAAACAAGATTTGACGTGACGGAATGACAATTTGCCGACTTTAAGATATTAGGACAACGGTAAGCGTGAAATACATACTGTTTCAGATGAATGAGAACCCATCAATTCTCAATGCACAACTGAGTATTCAGAAAATTAATATTTAGATACACTATTTTCGGAAACCTAATGAGTAGAGCAAGCAAACAATTAGACAGGGGGATTCGGCGCTAGGCTCCCACTCTTAGAAACTGTAAGTTTTTTTAAATATTTCCTTATTTTTCCATAGTTTGCTGATTTTTGATATCAAGACAAATCTATTCATCTCATAAAGACGTGTCCCTTTCATTAAAAGAATCACTTTGCGCGGGCCTGATGACAAGGCTGATGGTTTGGCCTGAATCCGTTCCAGTGTATGCCAGAACTGAACAACTTTGAACGCCTCCTATCATTTTTTGAAAGTCGAGGAAGGACCAGGGCTTTGCTTCTCCTCACCCTTCACAAGTGGCTTCCCATATTTGTGATATCAAATTATAGCCCTCTTGATTTACGTTACTAACACTTTCTGACAATAGTCCTTGCAAAGCGGGTTCCCCATATTTTGATTATTTAATCTTAAACTTTGGTATATATCCTTAGAAAAGACACGTCGGCAAAGGAAAGGTACCAGGATCACCCCTTCCTCTCCCGATTTTTGTCCGAATTTTTAGGCCTGCCTTAGAAGAGTCCTTTTCATGCTAAATAGCGTAGTGAAAACCTAATAAAAGTTAATGTTCTTCTTATTGGAAATCTCCTTGAAAAACTGAAACTTTGTTAGAATATAAAATGAAAAAAGTTTTTCAAAATATCGAGCTCTACTTAAAATTGGACGTACACGGAGAAGAAATTTACAAAAATTGCTGTAACTTGAAAAAAATGGAGGGTAGGCCAAATAAGAAAATAAATAATACTGCAAATTGTATTAGACAATTCAGCACGGTTTCCCAAGCTTGACTTACAACTTGCTTTCTCAAATAATAGAAAATTTCAAATGTTTCTTTGAAGTAAAATTTTTTCGGTATAATAATAAGAAAATAAACAACTGTAGAGCTGCTGTGACGAAGGACTGGAACAAAAGTAGCCCATACAAACCCTTTTAATTTAAAAAGTCTATCGGTTTGCTATGACTGTTTCCGTTCTAGGGAACACGGATTTTGTGACAACGTTTCCACAGCTAAAAATCCTAATTTTTACTAAATATTGTACCTAATTATTAAAATTTCACAGTTTTCCCTCTTCTGTCATAAATCAATCGTTTATAGAATTAGGCGAAGCGCCCTAGCAGAATCTCTTGATATAGGCCAAACGTAAAACCTCACTACTTAATTATTGGAGAAGATGCTTACCTAGCAATACTGTATCCCTGGAGATAATAAAGTTAGCTAGACTTCTTAGCAAAAGCCTTCTCCACGTAATAAATAGCACTTTCAAATTTGGAACTGAAAACAATGGTGAAAATTTAAGTTTTTTTTCTTTTATTTTTTTCGGAACTACATCATAAGATGCGAATTATCTAGTTTTCCTCAATTTGGAAGAAATTTGTATTTTATACTTTGTCAATAAAGCTAAAATACTCCACGTTCCAAGGCAAATAAAAACCTATATTCATCACTTTCTTGTGTTAATGATCCTGGGCATCATTTTGTGCACTAGTTTTTGTAATTACTTAGAAAAATATGACAATTTAATACATATTGGCAATTCAAGTATCCTATAAATTCCAAACTAGCTGGAAATTCTAATCATAGCTTCTTTTAGAAATTCTTTTCAATTTAGATGGTAGTATTATGATTCAGGTTGTATTTTCTCATTTTTTCCTATTAGGGGAACAATGGCGTCTAAGCAAAGAACTTTTGGTATATCTTTTGGTTCAAAGGATCCTATTCCCCTTAATGAAGAAGTAGAGAGAAAAACAAATGATTGAATGGACGAAGAAAGAACTATCACTTAGCTTTATTCAGTCGATAGCAACTTATAGAAGAATAAAAATAGCGCCATCTCATTCATATAAAATATTTTTAGATTGCAGCACACTCGGTTAAATCCTAGAGAACATGGGCGCCCATAAAAGGGGGCAGGGGGGGGGGCTCCAGCATGCCTGGCTGTATAACACTGCCTTATATTTTTATATTTTGTTTTGAGATTTCTATTATACAGCATTGGAAGTGCCCATTAGATCACGTAAGACTCCTTCCAAGATCGAGCTTATGGGCGCCCATGCTAGAGAAAGAGGCTACAAGTTACCAAATTGTACTGAACGAGCTTTGTGCTTTGGCTCAGAACCAATTGAACTGGAAATCAACCATCACAGCCTTTTCTACATTCAGCGCCAGGAGGATCCGAGCCTAACGAAGTAACTCTTATCAAACAGTTCGTGGTAACGAACTGTAAGTAAGGAGCGACCCGGCTCAATGGTAACCGAAACTCTAGAAAACGGGTTTTTGATACCAATAGATACATCAAAAGAATCAGATTTCAATGCTGATTTCAAATATATAATTTTCATCAAGTTTAGTGCTATCCATCAAAAGTTACGCGCCTGAGAAAATTTGGCTGATTTTCAAACAAAGGGGAAAAGACCCCCTAAAAGTTATAGAACCTTAATGAAAATCACACCATCATATTCAGCGTATCAGAGAACCCTACTGTAGAGGTTTCAAGTTCCTATCTACAAAAATGTAGAATTTTGCATTTTTTGCCAGAAGAAAGATCACGGATGCGTGTTTATTTGTTTTTTTGTTTTTTTTTTCCCCAGGGGTGATCGTATCGACCCAGTGGTCCTAGAATATCGTGGGAGGGCTCATTGGAACGGAAATTAAAAGTTCTAGTGTACTTTTTAAGTGACCAAAAAATGGAGGGCAACTAGGCCCCCTCCCACGCTTATTTTTCCCCAAAGTCACCCGATCAAAATTTTGAGATAGCCATTTTGTTCAGCATGGTCGAAAATATGATAAATATGTCTTTTAGGATGACTTAATCCCCCAAAGTCCCCAGGGGGAGGGCTAAAAGTTATAAACTTTACCCAATGTTAACATACAGTATTGGTTATTGGGAAGTATACAGAAGTTTTAAGGAGGTTTTTTTTCTGTAGTGGGAGGGAAGGGTGGGTCGGGGGTTATGTTGGAGGATCTGTCCATGAAGGAAGTTTTTTTGGGGGAAGGGAAATTGCCATGAAGGGGGCGCCGGACTTGCCAGCATTATTTAACGGTTATTGGGAAGTATACAGACATTTTCAGGAAGGATTTTTTTCTGGAGGGGGGGGGGGGCTAGAGGAGGGGGTTACTCTGGAGAATCTTTCCGTGGAGGATGTTTCTTTGGGGTAAGGGACATTTCTATGAAGGGGGCGCCGGATTTCCAAGCATTATTTAAAAACGATCAGGAAATAAATATAAAAAAAAACAAGTTTTTTCAACTGAAAGTAAGAAGGAACATTAGAACTTAAAACGAACAGAAATTATAACGTATGCGAGGGGGTGTTCCCCCAAGTCAATACCTCGCTCTTTACGCTACAGCTTTTTTTAGTGCTTTCAAAAGAGCTATCTATTCTAATTAAACGGCCTTTGTGATTCAGAGGTTTGCGAATCAAAATTTTTTTTTTTAATTTTTAACGTAAAGATCGTGGTATTGACTAAGGGGAGAACCCCCTCATATACGTAATAACATATGCATAATAAAAAAAAACATTAAAAAAAAGCGATACGGCTCAATAGTAATCGAAACTTTTAAAAACGGAATTTTTATGTCAATAAATGTATCAAAAGAATGTGTTTATAATACTGATTCTAAATATATAAATTTTATTAAGTTTAGTATTACTCATCAAAGGCTACGAGCCTGAGAAAATTTACTCTATTTTTTAAAGAGGGGGGAAACATCCCCTACAAGTGAAAGAATTTTAATGAAAATTACACCGTCAGATTCAGCGTATCAGAAAACCCTATTACATAGGTTTGAAGCTCATATCTGCAAAAATCTGCAACTTTATTTTTTGTGTTTTTCACCAACCACATGTTGTCCCCTCCTCAACGCCTCGCTCTTTATGCTAAAGTTTGACTCTGTCTCACAACTTTATTTTTTAAAACAATAAAAAACTTTAGCGTAAAGAGCGAAGCGTTGAGGAGGGGACAGCCCCTTTCATATACGGAATAATTTCTGTTCGTTTTAAGTTTTAATGTCGCTCCTTACTTTCAGTTTAAAAAACTTGTTTTTTTTATTTAATGACATTATAAACTGTTCAGTTTTAGTTAAATCCATTTAGCAACAGTGTATATAAATATAATTTTACTTAAAAATATATACTGATACTCGTTGATAAGATCAGGACCATTTTTAAAAGATAGACTAGAAAGCCTCTGTCCCCATAGAATAAAAAACGCACGAATTTTATAATAAAAAGTGGAAATTTCTTAAATATGGGATGAAATTTGTTTCTCCTAAAAAACCATTAACAAGAATCCGTGACTAGAATCCCCCTCCAAAAAAAGAGAGAAATGTTCAAGAAACATTTAGTAATTCAAGAAAAATGAATATGTGGTTCAAAGATATGGGAGCATATTAGGAAGGGGGAGGGGCTAAAGCTAAAATTGTTACTGTTATTTTCTTTCTGTGGTGCTTAAACGAGGCAAAATTAGTGAACCTCTAAATATTATCGTAAATGGTGCAAAAAAAGAAAAACAAATACGTCCATTTAGTTAGAAGCAGATATGTAAAATCTTCTCAATGAACAAAAATCTTGCACTGTCAGTCTTCGATTTCAGCAGAAGACCATTTTTAGACGAGTTAGTTTCAAACTGAGAATCCAATATGATAGGTCGCGTGATGAAAAAGAATAAAATACTAACAGAAATTTTTGATACCGAGCCTATGCTTGACTCATCTGCGTAGCTCCTTTAAAGGAAGATAAACTTCTTCCAGATTAATCCTTAGCATGTCAATAAATAAAACGGTATTTTCTTTTAATTTACGCGGAAAAAATCAATGCAGTGGGAAAAAGCAACAAACTTCAGAGCGATCGGGTATTACTTTGTCTAAAGCTATAAAAAAAAATGTATTTTTAGGTCCAATAATCTGCAAAGACTCGCAACTTTTTCTTATAAAATACTCCTAGGTTGATGGTGCACTCGGCATGGGTGTACGCAGACATGAATCAAGAGGGTTGTAAATAAAAACAAACGCATCGGGGGCAGGGGATGTTAAAAAAGGTTCCTTTTTCCAGGAAAGTACGAATTTTTTTTCTGAATATTACATAATCAACCTTTCATGTTATAGTCATCTGGAACTATTAATGAATTATTAAATGGTGGCAAGAAAAATGAAAATTCAGCTAGCCTAAAAGTTGACGATAGAATAGTTGTTGAAAGGAAAGAAATTTCTTATGTTCTGGGTGAGTATTTTCCAAAAATTGGTAAATAAGTAAGTGAAATTTAATATAATGATAGCAGTGAAATCACTGAACCTTTTAAAGATGGAAGAGGTTTGGGGGTAAAAATGAACACTGCTGAAACTAATCTGGAGGAGATGAAGCAAATAATAGAATTGATGAAGTTAAATTCGTTTGGGAGTGATGGTCTCAATCTGCAAACATTTAAATTAGTAATGGTATATTTTTTGCCCTGCCTTGTATATTTGATTAACTTATCGCTGAAAAAGGGTGAGTTTCTTTTACGATTAAAAGAGGCCATGGTTATTCCTTTGCATAAAGGAGGTCTGAAGACAGATCCTTCGAACTGGAGACCGATTTCTATGTTGTCTTTGTTTTCAAAGCTATACGAAAAGGTCATGCATAGAAGATTGTATAACCATCTGAATCTATATGTATTTCTCGCTGAAACACAGCTTGGACTCAGGAAAGGCCATTCTACGATACATGCAGTCTACCATCTCACAGGTTTTGTTAACTCTGCGCTTGAACGTGGGGAGCTGGATCCATTGCGTAGTTCCACAAGGTATGGTGCTTGGGCCCCTATTTTACCTAATTTATGTAAATACCATGCGATTTTATACTCCTGGGACACTAATCACGTCCTTTGCTGATGACACTGCGTTTACAGTAAATTAATCTTGCAAAAATCTTTTGATTGAAAAGGCAAATAAGGCCCTAAATGAACTGGCAAGTTTTACGAGATGTAGCTGTCTATCTGTCAATATTTTTAAGACTAATTTCATGCCTTTTTTTTAGAATTAGTACTCCCATTATTTTAAATAATAAAATATGTCTGAATGGTGTATTCTTAAAACAAGCCTTTAGTGTAAAATTTTTAGATTTTTATATTGATTGCAATTTGAATTGGAAATTACAATGTAATGCAATAACAACAAAAGTGGCAAGAGGATTGGGTCTTATAAGAAGGCTAAGGAATGAGCTCCCACCAATAATTCTAATGATCCTCTATCATACTCTTATCAGTCCGTATCTATCTTATGGTTGGTTCCTGTGGACTAGCTCTTTTGTGTCAAGTTTTAAAAGAGTTCAAATTTTACAAAATAAATTTGTTCGCGTCTTAGGAGATTATATGAGATTTGAAAATAGATCTTTGAGTTGCTTCACTAAAATGAAAATTCTAAATATTTATAAGTTAAGAGATTATCAATTAGCTATTTTTGTTTATCAATGTTTGAATCGTTATCCACCACACTGCTTTTGGAAAATTTTTAAGTCTAACTTGTTTTATCATTGTTATGAAACGGCATTCTTCATGAATAGTTGTCTGAGACTCGGAGTACCCAACGCGGATCTTTATTTCCGCGTTTTTCTGGACCACAACCGCGGAATTCACTCCCTGAGTGTATAAAGGTGACAGATAATGTTAGCCAGTTCAAGAGTGGGTTGAAACGTTCCCTTCTGGGAAGTTGTTAATGATTTAAGTTGTCTCGCTAGTAATTCGTTTCCACGTTGTTTATGGTTTATCGACGATATTGTTTAATAGTGTGTGCTAATGGTTAAAAATTATTATATTTTCCCTTTTTTTCGTGATTTTGATTTATAGGTAAAGGGTGAATATGTGTTACTAGATTATAAGGATGGAAACAACAATCATATACAGCCCAATGGGTTTCCCCGATGATTGTTGAAAGATTGTGTAAGCGTTATTTTGGTTAAAAAATTATTTCTCTCTCTCTATCTCTCATGATAATAGCATGAATTAATCAATAAATTATCTAAATTAATTTTTTTAATTTTGCTGCCATAATCTATAAAATGTATTTTACTTTTTACTATAGCCTACCACTCTACATTCAGGAAATGAAAATTCTAGCTTTGGACTATTTGATTGTGCAATACCAGGAGTGAATTCAGTCTTCGTCCCAAGGAAGTAGGATTTGATGTTGGGTTTACTTTTATTAATTTTTTTCTACGCTGGAGGTAGTTCTGTGGTTTGGTCCATAGATGTTTGGTGCAGGCTGAAAAGTTTTTTTTTTTTTTTTTTTTTTTTTTACTGGTTTTGTTTATTTGCTGAAAGACTTTCTGTAACATCCTTATCTGAAAGTTCACATTAACAGATTTACATCAGTAGGGGCTAATACGGACACCATCTTAGTTAGGCTGGCTGACGATCTAGCAGAGGTTTTGATCAAGTTTCTGGATTAATTATAGGTTCAATGCTATTGTTTTCTGTATTTGAAAAGATTTTGCTACAGTTTGTTTTAAAGGCTCAGTAACGAAATCTAAGCCCCGCTGAACCTATTTCTAGCTTTCCGGTGGGTTATAGTGTCTTTTCGCAACGTTGGGTTCTAAACATTTTTTCCACCAACGTCATCCTTGACGGGTGTATGGTCCCACCTTTGATGCAAGTTAAAATTCTGCAATGATGTTTCCCGAGTTTTAATATTTACCTTTCATGTGTAATTGACAAGGAAAGAGGCGTCTGAACACTTTATACCCCTTTGCCAACAACTGCACAACCTATGCAGTCATCTCATTGCAAGAAAAGCGTAACAGTTCTGTGTACCTTCAATAGAATCTATCGAAGATAAAAAAAACAGTTAGTTTAAATGTACCAAAAACAGAAGAACAACTTCTTATTTGATTGAAGACGCTTCACTGCTGCTCTGACTTCATCTTTAAGATAGAAGTAATTAAAACGTGAAAGTGACACAATTTAATTGGAAGTCCTATCTCAAAATGTATCTAATGGAAATTTTGAGATTGCCATTTCATTCAAAATAGTCCAAAGATCATATAGCAAGGCTTTTGGGGTTGTTACAAGCCACCAGAGCCTGGGGACAAGTGTTGTAAGTTATGCACCGGGGCAATTAAGGTTCTTATGGAAGGGATGGTTGTATAAACTTTAGAAGTGGCCCGTTTGCTTGAAAATTGGAAGCCCTCTTTCCATTTTAAGAGTAAAAAGTGATGGAGGTCAACTAGCCCCCCCTAAAGACCTCTTTTCATGAAACGTATCTGATTGAAATCGTGAGATATCCATTGTAAAACAAAATAGTCCAAAGAACATATAACAATGAATCCAGGGTTTACGAAGTTCCCCCTCCAGATCCCTGGGGAAAGGGCTGTAAGTTATGACCTGGGGACATATGAAGTTTTTAGTGAATGGGTTGTCGTATAAAATTCAGATGGAGCTCACTTGATTTGAAATTGGAAGTTATATTACCCTTTTTAAGGGTCAAAAGAGATTTGAGAATAACCAGACCCCCGCCCCCCCCCCCCCACAACCCAAAATAACCCAAAAAAAACATCCAAACAAAATTTTGAGACATTTTTTTTAGTATTTTTGAAAGGTTCAGTAGTTATGCGCTTGGGGATTTCAACCAAAAACACATTTTCATTACCACATCTGCTGCCCTCTTATCACCTATAGTTATAGGTGGCAGCATACCAACTGAAGCAGAGGGGCCTAGTGAGAGAGACATATAAAAAGTTAGGGTCATTTAGGTTCACTTATCGTGGTGCCACGATGCGCAAATGCAGAAGTGGTAATGAAAATGTGTCAGTATCTTTAGTTTTTTAAATGTGAATGAAGCTATTTGACTGCAGATAGTCGGGTTGTCTATTGAACCTAACCTAAATGAATCTAACTTAAAAGCAGATGACTTAATGTAACCTAACCTAGTGATGACAGCCCTATGAGGGAAATAATATAATAATGTCTTTTGAAAGGTATTGTGTAGAATTTTTGTATGCATAAAGGTTCTTATATCTGAAAACTAAAACCCCACTTTACTATTATTTCTTCAAACTAAGACCCAACTTTATTAAAAAATCAACAGTTACTAATAGAATCATATTATTAATAAAATCAGATGTACTTTAAATATGGGTGTTTTTATTTCTGAAAACTAAACCCCAACTTTTTTTAAAATAATCAAATATTATTGATAAAATCAGAGGTGTTTAAATGTGGATGTTCTTATTTCTGAAAACTAAAACCCAACTTTATTAAAATAATCAAATATTATTAATAAAATCAGATGTAGTTTAAACGTGAATGTTCTTATTTTTGAAAACTATAACCTAACTTAATTCAAAAATCAAATATTATTAATAAAATCAGATGTATTTTAAACGTTTATGTTTTTTATTTCTTAAAACTAAAACCCAACTTTATTTAGAAAACTAAATAATATTAATAAAATCAGAAGTATTTAAAACGTGGGTGTTCTTATTTCTGAAAACTAAATCCCAACTTTATTATAAATTCAAATATTATTAATAAAATCAGACGTATTTCAAACGTTGATGTTCTTATTTCCATAAAAAAACAAAGCAACTTTATTATAAAATCAAATATTATTAATAAAATCAGATGTACTTTAAACATGGATGTTTTTATTTCTAAAAACTAAAACCCAACTTTATTTAAAAAACCAAATATTTTTGATAAAATCAAAGGTATTTAAATGTGGATGTTCTGAAACCTAATACCCAACCTTATTAAAAACCTAATACCCAACCTTATTAAAAAATCAAAAATTGTTAATAAAATCAGAAATATTTTAAACGTTGATGTTTTTATTTCTTAAAACTAAAAATCAACTTTATTAAAAAAAATAAATATTATTAATAAAATCAGATGTATCTAAAACGTGGATGTTCTTATTTCTGAAAACTAAAACCCAAATTTATTAGAAAATCAAGTATTATTAATAAAATCAGATGTATTTTAGACTGGGATGTTCTTATTTCCGAAAACTAAAACCCAACTTTATTAAAAAAAAATATTATTATTAAAATCAGGTCTATTTCCGAAAAATAAAACCCAAATTTATAAAAAAAACAAATATTATTAGTAAAATCAGGTGTATTTTAAACGTGGATGTTCTTATTTCTGAGAACTAAAACCCAACTTCTTTGAAAAATCATATATTATTAATGAAATCAGATATATTTTAAACGTAGATGTTCCTATTTTTGAAAACTAAAACCCAGCCTTATTAAGAAAAATCAAATAATCTTAATAAAATTATTTGTATTTTAAAACGTGTTTGTTTTTATTTCTGAAAACTAAAACCCAACTTTATTAATAAATCAAAGATTATTAATAAAATCAACTGTATTTCAAACGTGGATATTCTTATTTCTGAAAACTAAAACCCAACTTTAGTAAAAAATCAAATATTATTAACAAAATCAGATTTATTTTTAACGTGGATGTTCCTATTTCCGAAAACCAGAACCGAAACTTTATTTAAAAAAACAAACAAATATTAGTAAGAAAATTGGATGTATTTTAAACGTGGATGTTCTTATTTCTGAAAACTAAAGCCCAACTTTATTAAAAATTTAAATATTATTAATAAAATCAGATGTATTTAAAACGTTGATATTCTTATTTCTAAAAACTAAAACCTCACTTTATTAAAAATCAAATATTGGCCGAAAGCTTGGCTGTTAACCATTTTACAGAAAAGTCCAATAAATCTTTGAATACGTTATACCAATTTCTATTGTATGCGTCAAATCTATTACATATCTGAGCATATTCCTTGTACAGTTGATAGTAATTAATCCCATATGCTATCATTAAATCTTCCGTCGAATGCTAATAACCAAAAGCTTGGCTGTTTTAGTATTTTTAATGTTTTATTATTTTTTTTCCCACAGGCACTTCATATGGACGGGATCGCCGTAGAAACTTCAAAGGGGGCTCAATCGATTGGAAATCGAGAGTTCTAGTGCCCTTTTTAATAGTAGAAAATGATTGGAGGGCAACTAGCCCCTCCCCCCCACGCCCATCATTCCCCCAAATACATCCAATCAAAATTTTGAGATAGCCATTTTGTTCAGCTTAGTTGATTTCCAGATAGAAAATATATTTTTAGGAGGACACCCCCCACAACCCTCAGGGCAAGGGTTTTAAGTTATGCCCTGGGGGCATATAAGGTTTTTATAGAAGGAGTTGTCGTAGAAATTTCAAAACAGGCTCATTTGATTGGAAATTAAAGGGCTAGTGTCCTTTTTAATAGTCGAAAGTGATTGGAGTGTAACTGACCCCCCTCCCCCCCACGCCCATCATTTCCCCAAACACATTCAATCAAAATTTCGAGATAGCCATTTTGTTCAGCGTAGTTGATTTCCAAATAGAAAATATAGTTTTGAGGAGGACATTCCCCCACAACCCTCAGGGCAAGGGTTTTAAGTTATGCCCGGGGGGCATATAAGGTTTTTTATAGAAGGTGTTAGTCGAAAGTGATTGAAGGGCAACTAGCGCCCCCCACGCCCATTATTCCCCCAAACACATCCAATCGAAATTTTGAGATAGCCATTTTGTTCAGCGTAGTTGATTTCCAGATAGAAAATATAATTTTGAGGAGGAAACTCCCCCATAGACCTCAGGGCAAGGGTTTTAATCTATGCCCTGGAGGCATATAAGGTTTTTATTGAAGGTGCTGTCGTAGAAACTTCAAAACAGGCTCATTCGATTGGCAATTAAATGGCTAGTGCCCTTTTTAATAGTCAAAAGTGATTGGAGTGCTACTAGCCCCCTCCCCCACCCCGACGCCCATCATTTCCCCAAACACATCCAATCAAAATTTTGAGATAGCCATTTTGTTCAGCGTAGTTGATTTCCAGATAGAAAATATGTTCTTGACGAGAAAACTCCCCCACAACCTTCAGGGCAAGGGTTTTAAGATATGACCTGGGGGCATATAAGGTTTTTATATAAGGCGTTGTCGTACAAACTTCAAAAGAGGCTAATTCGATTTGAAATTCAAAGGGATAGTGCCCTTTTTAATAGTCAAAAGTGATTGGAGGGCAACTAGCCCCC
>JAQQPU010002882.1:20588-33568 GCA_029168905.1 Artemia sp. Kazakhstan ARC1039 | reverse complement strand
CCCCCCCACGCCCATCATTCCCCCATACATATCTAATCAAAATTTTGAGATAGCCATTTCGTTCAGCATAGTTGATTTCCAGACAGAAAATATATTTTTAAGGAGGACAATCCCCCACAACCCTCAGGGCAAGGGTTTTAAGTTATGCCTTGGGGGCATATAAGATTTTTATAGAAGGCGGTGTCGTAGAAACTTCAAAAAAGGCTTATTCGATAGGAAATTCAAAGGGCTAGTGCCCTTTTTAATAGTCAAAAGGGATTTGAGGGCAACTAACCCCCCTCTCATGCCCACCTTTCCCCCAAACACATCCAATCAAAACTTTGAGACAACCATTTTATTAAACGTAGTTTTAAGTTCTGTAAATTAGGTCTTTGAGGATGACAACTCTCCCAGAGCCCTCAGGGCAAGGGTTGCAATTTAAGGATTCTCTGAATCCTTCCCATTATTTCTTATGGAAGGGATGCTCGTATAAACTTTAGATAGGGCTCATTCGACTGAAAATTGAAAGTTCTTGTTCACTTTTTAAGAGTCAAAAGAGATGGAAGGGTAACTAGCCCTCCATCCACCACGCCCTAAATGCATCAGCTAAACATTTTGAGATAGGCATTTTGTTAAAATAATCCAAAGTTCTGATAACAAAAAACTCCGGTGTCGACACAGCCCACCAGGGCCCGGGGGTAGGCGTTGTAAGTTATGCCCTGGGGCATAACTTATTAAGGGGGGTTTATAACTTATGGGAAGGGGTTTTGTATGGGAAGAACACATACCAAATCTATTATAATTATCCGATTATATGGTTAAAATACATACTCTTAGATAGATGTAAAATTGCTTTGGCACACAAAATCCTATTAAGGTCAATTCCAAACAGTCGTGATTCCTTTGTGTCAGCAAGTGAAATGGTCTAAACTTATTAAATGGTCCCCTTATTGGAGCTATTTTTTTCAATCCATTCATTGTTGTCAATCGCTGTCCATAAGTTATGCAAGCTGTCTATTTTTCATATATAAGGTTTTTATCAAAGAGGTAATCGTATAGACTTTGAAAAATGCCTCATTCGATTTAAACTGAAAGTTCTAGATCCGTTTTTTAAAGTCATGAATAATCGGACAGTAAGCAACCCCCCCCATGCCATAAAAACTTGAAACTTTTTGGAATCAAAAACGAACAAAAATTAATTAAAAAAACTTTCCGAAAAATAAGTTTTTCAAAGAAAAGTAAAGGCCATTTTTAACTTAAGCTCAGGATATACAAATACCTGTTAAAATTCAAACTCAAAACGACCAGAAATTATTATTAAAGAATAAATGAAACCCAAAACGAACAGAAATTAAATAAACAATCATAGCAAAAAACATACAACAAGTAATAATATAAATGAATAAATAAATCTTAAAGCGAGTAATGCTTGGATTGAATATGAAAATCAAGCTTAAAACGAAAACAAATATTTGCTATTAAAGTATAAATGAAACTTAAAACGAACAGAAATTAAATAAACAATAAATGCGAACAAAAATACAATATATATATTAATGTAAATGAAAAAATAAATCTTAAAACGAGTGAAACTTAAATTGAATATGCAAATCAAGTTTGAATCTAATAAAAATAACTACAAACAAGAGTATGGGTATCGCCTCACTGCAGAAGCCTAAAACTTACTGCGTCATTGGCGCTTTACTGAAAACGAATTATATTACAAATGTTTTCTTTTGTACTTAATATTGAAAATAAATATTAAAATTACAGTAAAATTTTGAACTGATGAGCTTTTAGCAATTAATATCATTACGCATCAAATATTCAGTTTAATTTATTTGTTCTTTTCATGATTAGTCAAGAAAAATATAGTTTCACTACAAACAAAATTTGGACACTGTCCCCTTCTTTAACTGTAAAAACCTCAAGCCTTTTGCGTCATTGGTGCTTCACTGAAAATGAATTACTCGTATATTACAAATTTATTATTTTCCAGTTCTTACAGCATTGAAAATGACAATAAAAATACAGTGAAAAAAAAAATCTTGAACTGATTGATCTTTCAACAATTAATATCATTATATATCTTATATTCAGTTTGATTTTGTTTATACTTTCCAAGACTGTTCAAGACTCATATAGTTTTGCCATTTTTCTTAACTCTGCCATTTTTCTAACTAATCGTGTTGGTTTGTTATGAAAACATTCTATGGCTTTTAGGCATTTCTATTTGAGCGGAAAACTGCACCTCAGAATTTGTGGAACATACATTTTCTTGCATGAAACACCAAAATATAATAAAATGTCAAGTTTCGGAGTGTTCTACAACTCGCAAGGAAGTGTCATTGATATTTTTGAATCCGCATGGTCAATTTAGGGGGTTGAGGGTAGGCTAGTTCTCGTAGCAGCCCCATTCCGTCGTGGTGTGATTCACACTTTCAACATCTGTCGTCTGGACTATCATATAATCTACCAAGCATACAACTACCTCAAATCAGTATCAATAAATAAATAAAACCCAAAACGAACAAAAATTAAAATAAATATTAGATTCAAACCCAAAACGAGCATAAATTAATATGAGTAGGGTTCAAAACCCCTATGCTTTCTAAAAGCCAGAATATAATTTGTACTTTACTGAAAAAAATTCAAATGAGTTTACTGAAAAAAATGGGGATTGTCAATTTAATATACATATGCTGATATTTATTCCCTAAAATCTTAATTAATGAAAGAATTGTTTTCAGTAAAGCGCCAATGACGCAGTAGGTTTTAGGCTTCTGCAGTGAGGCGACACCCAAACTCTTGTTTGTAGTTATTTTTATTCGATTCAAACTTGATTTGCGTATTCAATTTAAGTTCCACTCGTTTTAAGATGTATTTATTCATTTACATTAATATATATTGTATGTTTGTTCGCATTGATTGTTTATTTAATTTCTGTTCGTTTTAAGTTTCATTTATACTTTAATAGCAAAATATTTGTTTTCGTTTTAAGCTTGATTTTCATATTCAATCTAAGCATTACTCGCTTTAAGATCTATTTATTCATTTATACTATTACTTGTTGTATGTTTTTTTGCTATGATCGTTTATTTAATTTCTTTTCGTTTTGGGTTTCATTTATTCTTTAATAGTAATTTCTGGTCGTTTTGAGTTTGAGTTTTAGCAGGTATTTGTATCTCCTGAGCTTAAGTTTAAAATGGCCTTTACTTTTCTTTGAAAAGCTTATTTTTTGGAAAGTTTTTTTTTAATTAATAATAACAAGTAAAATAAATATCAAAACCAATCTGTTTCGTAAAAAAATATATTAAAATAAATAAAAATAAACAAAGACAACACAAACTATGGTTGCTCGTCCTCCCCTCCCAATAAATACTTCTTTAATCTTTTCTTAAATTGCTGTAGATGTTCAGCCCCCTTAATGCTTGCCGGAAGCCCATTCCAAACGCTCGGTGCCAAATAGCAAATCGTATATCCTGCCCGAGTACTCTGCCTATGCTCAATCACAAGGTTATCCACAATTCTAGTACTATACTCATATAAGCAACAATTACTCTTATAAAAATGAGAAAAAATATCTGCGCATATATGATTCCGACATTAATCCACAATAATTGCAGCCTGATAATTCTTGAGCTGTCCAAGATGTTGAGAAGACTAAGTCGTAACGATTGGGAACAAGTGAGGATGCAGAGGGTGATGTTTGGTAACAAGTTCGATCAAGTGGATACCTTCACTTACCTAGCCAGTAATATGAATAAACGGTGGATACAGTGAAGATATTAAAAGTAGAATAGTCAAGACACAGTTTGTTTTTTCACAGTTGAAAAAGTTTGGGAGAATAAAAAGATGATTTTGTGAACCAAGGTTAGAATATTGGAAGCCATAGTGAATACAGTGGTCAATTATGGTTGTGAAACCGTGGGCACTCTGAAAGACGGAGGAATATTTCTTTGATATTTTTTAGATAAATTGTGTATGGATTGTTTTGGGCACCCGTAAGACTGACCCAAAAATAAACTGTAAATGAAAAAAGTAAGCTTCAGATAGTAAGCTGTTGGAAAAATGCGGTTTTATCCTGATTTCTAGGGCTATAATGAGAGAAAGGGTTAAATGGCAAGGACACGTTCTGCAGATGAAAGATGACAAATTGCCAAAGATCGTCTTTTTGGTCAAACCTTCTAAGCCAAGGGTCGTTCCTGAAAATGGTGGAGGATGTAGTAAGAAAAGATTTAAAAGGTCGGTTGGGATGGAGGGGAAATGTGCGTAGGTGTTTTGGCCAAAGGCCACTTGGTGCCACAGTGAGTTGTCAGCAGTTGTAACAATAATTTTTTAAGGCCTTTCTCCTTTGTGAGGCTGTTTTTTGCATTTTTTCAAAAATTGGTGATATTTTCTAAGGCTCGTAAGTTTTTGGTGGGTTAATTTAAACTCAATGAATTTTAAATATTGATAATCAACATAAAAATCAGTTTTCTTTTGTGTATATTTTGTTAGGGAAACTTGATGAAAGTTCAAAGTTTTGTTGAAGTTTCAGTTACCAGGAACACGATGATCTTTCGATAACTTGATTTTCCAAAATGTGAAACGGAACTTTTATTTATATACATTAACATGGATTAAAATACCTAATATAACATTCTAATGCTCACATGGAATGGTTGTTATAAGAAATTTGTAACCTTGGGCTTGATATGTATTACAACAATAAAAATCTATGACAAAACACGTCAAAGGCCGGAATAAATCTTTTTGAACTGCCTGTTGTTTTCATAGCTTCTCTTGTTTTCATAATTAACACTTTTGAGCAAATCCACGAAGTCAGATAACAATGAAAAAATAGAGGAAAACTGATTAACACACAATGAAAGGCATTCATGTGACATATTAATAAATTAGACAAGTGACAAGTTTACATATAGCCTTATCCTTTATATTGTACTCTAAAAACCTAACAGCAGCGACAAAAAAGAAAGAACACACAAGGGAACAAGGAAGGTGTAAAATAGGAAAATTGAGAAACGATTCTTTGTACAACTATTTAATTGTTATCAGCTATATGTAACGTATGAACATTAAGGTATATAAAAAATAATAAAAAACAAGAAGAAAACTAACAACATGACAAAAATTAAGACGAAACAGAGTAGAGTCAATAGGTATATTTTTGCAATCTCTTTTATGATAAGCTAATGAAAAGGGATTCAGCATGGATTCCTTCTCATTCAAGGTGGTAAAGGTGGTCCGCCAGTCTCATTTGTGTAACCAGTAAGTATCGCTTTTTTGGAAATCTGTCTGAAATTTGAACCACCTGTCTCAAATTTGAGACCATCTGTCTCAAATCGGAACCAGCAGTAGCATTTAGTACTGATTTGATAAGAGAAAAGTCGTACTTATTGGCTGCCAGTGACACTTTCCCTGAAGGAATAAAATACACGTTTTCCTTTCAATAGCTTTACGTTAATGAAATATGCCTTTGATTATGTGAAAGTAATGTCATAGGTCACTTTCATCCGATCAAAGACCGTTTCCGTGGTCCTTTTGGTTCAAATTTAGGACCTCTAGGGAAGTTTCTAGTATTGCACAGTCACAATGCATGTACATTGATAGTGCGCGAGTGCACTGGTCCGAAATAGCGATGCTGGAGGGAGAGAATTACGTTTTAAGAATGACCGTACTACCTGTGGACCACGTTAACCACCCTATCATTATAATAGCGATCAATTATAAATATTATTTTTCTTCACAGTCTTACAAAAAAAAAAAAAAAAAAAAAGTATAACAAGACTATCTCTCAAATTTGAAGTAACATTGGTTTGGAATGTCGGTTTTAATTGAGAAAGAGTGGCTTTCATTGGCTGTTAGTGACGTTTTGACTAAGGCATAAAATACCACTTTTCCTTTCAATAGCTTCATGTCTGTGGAAAAACCGAACTTTCAAAGGAAAGTTCAGTTTGGCTATCCGATACTTACCTCATACGTTGGTGCATCTATTAACAAAAGCTTTCTTCGGTTTTGCAATGCAGAGACGGGGCCGAGACACCACAATTCCACCGAAAACAAACGTTTCCACAGCGATCCAGTCCCTCTCCATAACTAATTCAGGCCAGTTTCTATTTTGAACTAAATCCCTTATAATTCCTAAACTCTCAATGAGCAGGGAGGAGGGAGGGACTCTTTGTACCAACGTATGAGGTAAGTATCGGCTAGCCAAACTGAACTTTCCTTCGAAAGTCCGGTTTTGGCGTCGTCCTTACCTCATATGTTTGTACATCTATTAACAAAAGCTTAGATTCCAACCGATTTGGTGGGTTCATAAATCAACTAATATAAAATATTAGTTTCAAACTCAAATATTCAAATGTATAAACTATAAAACTGTCTGAACCACAAAAAAAAGCTGAGCATCGGTTTGATCTTTTATTTCATGAAGATAGTGTTGTCTGGGAGAAGGCTCCGAAGACCATCCAGCAGTACTCATTATATCAGCAAGTGGTACTGATCTTGATAGCGCCCATGACGCCATCATGGATCTTGTGTCATGTGCTTTCCTTTTTCTATACTCTTCTTTTGCTGCCTCATATACCATAGTTATGGCCTGCTTTATCCAAGAAGAAATGGTTCCAGCTGCCACCTTTCGTGGTGCTGTTTTAGAAAAAGGAATGGTAGATCGTCTCTGGGCCGGGCGATTGCACGGGCAGGATTCTGTAGAAAAAACTCTCTTTTCGAGTCCAAGCTCGATATCTTCCAGCCGTGTAAATTTAGATTCCTTAGTTTTGGGTGGTGAAGTCGACCCTGCTGGAGGAGATCTGACTAATCTCCGAGGGGTATAGGCAAGTCTACTAGCAGGTTGAGAAGATTCGTGTACCAAGCTTGGCGAGGCCCTCGCGGAGCAATTAGGATTATTTCGGCAGTTCACAGACTTTTGAACCTTCTCCAGAACCTTTGGGATCAGGGCAAATGGAGGGAAGGCATAGCTGTGTTTGTTCGGCTAATCATGGACAAGGGCATCTGCGCCGATCGCAAGAGAATCTGAAACTGGTGAGAAATATACGTCGATCTTCCGGTTCAATCGAGTCGCAAATAGATCGACTTCTGGCAGTCAATACTCTTTTGACAGGGCTCTGAAGACACTGTCGTTGAGACTCCATTCCGTGGGCAGACCTTTTTCTTCTCGTGACAGTGTGCCGGCTGCTAGATTGAGCGACCCGGCGATGTGTCTTGCCCTCAAGTGAACGTTCAGGGCCATTGTAATCTCGAAGAGCTTTATGGGTTCCTCCTCTAGGGAGAAAGAACGGATTCCGCCCTCTTTGTTTATGTAATTGACTTCAGTCGAGATGTCCGTCGCTATTATGACTACCTGGTTTCTTAGCTCCTCAGCAAAGGCTTTGATTGTGTTGGCTACGGCTCTCATCTCGAGGCAATTTATATGAAGAAATTTCTCTTCTGGAGACCAAGTCTCCGAAGTGTCTTGATGTGGGTCCTCTAGATAGCCACCTCGCCCGTAGGTTGATCTGTCGGTGACTATTTTTTTGGAAACAATAGGGGGCTTGAGAGGAAGGCCTTGGCTCAGCCAATTTTGGTTCAGCCACTGTGAAAATGCCTCTTTCATTTCTGTCGGAATTAGGATGTTTAAATCTATGTTGCTCCAAGACTTGTCCCACAATCTGAGCTTTAGTAACTGACATTTCCTGAGATGTGATTGATGACATTTCCTGATTGATGAGTCTAATCAGCTTCATCAGTTGCCTTATTGAGGCATGCAATTTTTCCAGAGCTGCCTTGATTGCATGTATCAAGTTCTGAATCTTTTCCAGGGTTAGGTACACCCTCTTTACCTCCTGGTCTACCAGAAAACCCGAGAAATATGATCCGTCGCATAGGTTGCAATTTTGATTTCTTGCTCGCCTGAACCCGAGTCTGTGCAGGAGAATCATCTGATTTCTGGCTCAGCATGAACCCAAGTTTGAGCTGGAGAAATCATAATGGTCTTTACATTGTTCTGTACTAATGACTTTTGGTAACTGTGCAGAATTTATTTGTTCATGTAAGCATACCATTGGATGGTTTGAAGATGGCCATAGCTCACGATGGCACTTTGAACTGATGTATTTTGTTTTTAAAAGTGAACCCTAACCTCATTCTGTGAGTTAGGTCCTTAAAGTCGGCGGAAACATGAAATAATTTCCAGAGATAATAATTTTGAGTATGCTCTAGAAAGAATATTTGAAAGATTGTGCAGACATCTATTAACAGAATCCAAGAACTTTATCAATTTTTGGGATAGTGTGAGGAGAGACGTTCTCTGCCTTTAACATCTTTATGACAGTACCTAACGTGAGGTCACTGTATGATAGCATGCTCAGAGTCATTCTTGTAGAAGAATCTAAGGCTAAGAATGACTTTCTGTCAACTGATATGAACTTTATGTCCTCTACTTATCCAGTTGATTTTAACAAAATGAACTTTGGGTTTATGCGTGGTGCCTGTGAAGCTGAAAAAGTGTCTTGACATTTGTAAGCCCTCGCTCGGTCCGGGATGCCAAAAGGGTCGAAGAAGTACTACGTTTTGATCGATATTTTCTTCAATATTCTAATTATATACTGTTATACAGCTAGCATAGCATATTTGTAATTGGACGCTGGAAGTAAATTCAACTCTAATCACCAGAAAAACTTACCACATGCCAGACCAGACCTATAGGTTAGCGCTGTAGTCGTTACAATACTATGCAATGACGGTACGTGCGTCCAAGGCTTCGTGACCTTTTATAATGGCGGTCTGTACTTCCAAAGCATTATGACCTTATGTAATGAGGGTCTGTGCTCCCAAGGCGTTATGACCTTATGTAAAGGTGGCCTGTACACCCAAGGTGTTATTATCTTATGTAATGCCGGTCTGTACGCCCAAGGCGTTATGACCTTATTTAATGACGGTCTGTACACCCAAGGTGATTTGAATTTATGCAATGACGTCATGTACACCCAAGGTGTTGTGACCCTGTGTAATGACGGTCTGTACACCCAAGGTGTTATGAACTTATGTAATGGTAGTCTTTGCACCCAATGGTGTTATGACCTTGTGTAATTCCAGTCTCTACGCCCAAGGCGTTATGACCTTGTATAATGACGGCCTGTATACTCTTTATATAATGAGTAATGTACCATACCATAAATATTGGGTTTAATACACCCAAATAATTACAACTAAGACACAAACATTCACTTCTGTAATATTCTGTTTCATGATTTCTGCGTACCATCAGGGTTGCCAGCTGCCAATATCTAAAAAGGGGTAAAACTAAGGAAAAGGGGGAAATTTTACTCGAAGAGTGAAAGTCTGTGCTTTCTCTCGGCCCGGTATGTCAAGAGGATCAAAGAAATTATCATGTTCTGAGAGTGGCTTATTCTTTGTTGTTGACTGCAGTTCTTCTGAGCGCTGCTTGATGAAGTTTTTCAGCATTGGGGAGAAAGGTAACATGATAAGCTGGTTTCTCTTGAATGTCTCAATTGCCAAAACCGGCTCTGCCACCGAGCGAGGCTGTTGGACTGTAATGGTAGGCCTGGGGCAAATGGTGTCACCCAGTACTTCGTATACAAGGTCTAGCGACTCTGCCAAAGAGACCATGTCATCTGTTCCGGGATCGGTGCCTAATTTTAACCAACTATAATATCTTAATAATTAGATGCTGTGCCTAATCTGAGCTGCAATCTCCAGACCAACTTATCCCTGGCTAGAAGGCCTGTAACGCCGTAGGCGTTACAACCTTGTGTAATGATGGTCTGTACGCCTTAGGTGTTATGACCTTTGTAATCACGGCCTATACGCCCTAGGTGTTATGAACTTATGTAATAACGGCCTGTACGCCCTAGGCGTTATGACCTTATGTTATGACGGCCTACATGCCCTAGGCGTTATGACCTTATGTAATGACGGCCTGTACGCCCTAGACGTTATGACCTTATGTAAATACGGCCTATACGCCCTAGGCGTTATGACTTTATGTAATAACGGCCTGTATGCCCTAGGCGTTATGACCTTATGTTATGACGGCCTACATGCCCTAGGCGTTATGACCTTATGTAATGACGGCCTGTACGCCCTAGGCGTTATGACCTTATTTAATGATGGCATATACGCCCTAAGCGTTATGACCTTATGTAATAACGGCCTGTACGCCCTAGGCGTTATGACCTTATTTTATGACGGCCTATACGTCCTAGGCGTTATGACCTTATGTAATTACAGCCTGTACGCCCTAGGCGTTATGACCTTTTGTAAACTTATAAAATATAACCTATGAAAGGTATTATCCATACCCAGATACTGGATTTACCGCAGCTAAACCATTAAAATACAAATAATTATCTGGCCTACTAAACACCAGGCCTAGAATAAAAGTAGATATTTATATAAATATAGATAAATATGTTAAAAATGTGTATATGTTTCCTATGTAGGAAACATAGGAGAAACATTTCTGAAGTGCATCAATGCATTTTTTAAAAACGCATAAGAGTTTAAAATGAAAAAGGTTGCAAAATTTACATAATATGGTTTTCATCTTTTCAACATTTGAATTAGCCACTTTAGTGGCACAAAAATGAACAAAAGAAAGACTCGTGGAACAGTCTTTTAAGGTACTAAAATTCAAATCAAAATTTGAATTTTTATATACAATATCGCAATAGTGTCCTGGATATCTCTATTGAAGAAGGTATAATCATTAGCAAACGTTACTCATACTCCCAAAAAGATGTTGCGAATAACTGTGCAATATGCATGCTGGGAGGGTAGGAAGTTCCTCTCCTATTACACAAATATTTTGAGTATAAACTCATTTTCTTTTTTACTAATAAAAATGTTTTATATGTTTAATTAAAACCAAGAACTACCTTGGCTAGTGTCTATCCTTGTGGCCCCTTACACCACACATTAGAAACTAGCCTGAATTAGTTATGGAGAGGGACTGGATCGCTGTGGAAACGTTTGTTTTCGGTGGAATTGTGGTGTCTTGACCCCGTCTTTGCATTGCAAAACCGAAGAAAGCTTTTGCTAATAGATGTACCAACGTATGAGGTAAGGGCGACGCCAAGCACCTCTGATTAGCTGAAAGTAATGTCATGGAACCACAATCATCCAATCAGAGATCATTTTCACGATCTTCTGGTTCAGGGTTCAGAAGTTTGGGACTTCTGGTACATTTTCTGATACCCGCCATACAAGCTATATGAGCATGCGCAATGACAGCAAGTAAGTTCACTGGTCCAAAATAGCTATACTGGGAGGGGGGGGGGGAATGCATTTTGATTTAAAATACTTCTTGCATGTGATTAATTAAAAAAAAATTCCACAAAATAAGTTTTTCAAAGAAAAACAAAGAACTCCATTAAACAAAAAATTAGCAAAAATAAAATCAAATAATCTACCAAGCGTTAAACTATCACAAATCAAATTGTTAAACTACCTACTCAAAACGAACAGAAATTACAATAAATAACCGAGTCAAATTCAAAACGAGCAGAAATTAACATAAATTGAGCTTCAAACCCCTATGCCTTCCCAAGGCGAGAACATAATTTGCATTATACTGAAAAAAATACAAATGAATGCGCATTGTCAGTTTAATATACATATACTGATATTTAGTAATCAAAATCTTAATATTATTTGATTTATTAAAGTTATAAGAGTAAAAACATTTATATTTTTTCAGTAAGTGCAAATTATGTTCTGGCCTTGAGAAGGCATAGGGGTTTTGAGCCCAACTTATTTTAATTTCTGCTCGTTTTGAGTTTGACTCGGTTATTTATTGTAATTTCTGTTCGTTTTGAGTTTCATTTATTTATCGATACTGTTTGTGGTAGTTTCACACTTGGTAGATTATTTGATTTTATTTTTGCTCATTTTTGTTTAATGGAGTTCTTTACTTTTCTTTGAAAAACTTATTTTGTGGAAAAAGTTTTTTTAATTAATTTCTGTTCGTTTTATATTGACATAGCCTTTTCAGAGAAAAAGAAAATAATACTTTAAATCTTTTCGTTTTTTTAAAGATTTATAGTTTGACCTGCTATTTGTATGCTGGAGAAAAAATTTCAGCAATTTTTAACAATATACACCCTGTTAAAAATTTGGACACAAATAGAAGTGTTTAATTTAGTTTCAAACCTCGTCTAGTTGACCTGAAATGGAAAACTTGATACCATTCGCAAAAAAGCTGTTTACTTTCTTTGATAGCTTGGATACTCTTACGCTATTTTGATTTGGTTAAATTTTACGAGCAGAAGCAGCCCCAAAAGTTTGAACATAAAACCCTCAGTCGTTCTTGGGATACTGCTGAGAAGCCTTATTGGGAATTAGCATTAACACATTGCATTTTGATTTAATCTTATGGCAACATTTAGTTTTTAAACATAAAGTCAAATGGGAGGGTGGGTGTGGGAGGGGGATTAGTTTTCCTCCAATCACTTTCGACTATTAAAAAGGGCATCAGCCCTTTCTATTTTCAATCGAATGAGCGCTTTTCGAAGTTCCTACGACAACTCCTTCGATACAAAGTGCCCTGGTCTAAACAACAACAACAAAAAAAAAAAAATAATACATTATACCCACATCGATCTTTACTATAAAAATGTCAAGCCTTCCAATCAAATAAAATTTTGATTGGATGTGTTTAGGGGAAGAATGGGCGTGGGGGGGCTAGTTACCCTCCATTCACTTTCGACTATTAAAAAGGGCACTAGCCCTTTGAATTTCCAATCGAATGAGCCTGTTTTGAAGTTTTTACGACAACACCTTCTATAAAAACCTTATATGCCCCCAGGGCATAACTTAAAACCCTTGCCCAGAGGGTTGTGGGGGGGTATCCTCCTCAAAAACATATTTTCTATCTGGAAATCAACTACGCTGAACAAAATGGCTATCTAAAAATTTTGATTGGATATGTTTGGGGGAAAGATGGGTGTGGATGGGGGGGGGGCTAATTTCCCTCCAATCAC
>JAQQPU010002882.1:9554-20188 GCA_029168905.1 Artemia sp. Kazakhstan ARC1039 | reverse complement strand
CTGAACAAAATGGCTATCTCAAAATTTTGATTGGATATGTTTGGGGGAAAGATGGGTGTGGAGGGGGGGGGGGCTGATTTCCCTCCAATCCCGTTGACTATTAAAAAGGGCACTAGCCACTCCAATTTCCAATCGAATGAGCCCTTTTCGAAGTTTTTACGACAACTCCTTCGATACGAAAGAACCAAAAAACAACGCATTGTGCCCACATCGTTCTTTACTCAGGCAGCGCTAGCGCGCTGCCTATAAAACTAGTAAAGATAAGAAGAAAAAAAAATCATCTTTTATAAAACTATATATTTTTTCTTTACTTGAATAAAAAACGGACTCATCAAGTTAAACCACTTTGTCGGGAGATGAAGTATACTCTAATTAAATAGAATTAAAATAGAGCATAGTACAGTCCTTTTATCTTGCGAATTTTTAAGCTTCTTTCCAAACACTTCACTGTATTTGCCCAAGTTAAAATTCGATCAAATAGCGATGTTGAAATGCTCTTCACATAAGTAGGGGAACAGAAGAAGGCCCCAGTATTCTGTTTCTCAGAAAGAAGACCTTAATCCTTTCAATCAATTGGGATTGGTGTGTTTGAAGGTTCAGAAGGAAAGGATCTTTCATCCAGTACATCTCACAAAGCGGATTTGAAATTGTTAACCTGGAAGGAAATTAAGTTTTTTGTGAAAATAAATTAAAACTATAATTTTTTTTTTGTTTATTATTTAGTGCAGGCACATTTTTGCGCTTACATTTTTTTTAACACAAATTGTAAAAATTTACAAAAGGGGTTTGCAAATAATAGTAAAGAGCCATATTAAAACCTAAAACAAGCAGAAATAAAGTTATATTAATGGCCAAATTCAAAACGAACAGAATTACTATGAATGAATAAATGGAACCAAAATCAATTAATTTTAGGTTCTTGTATGATATACCCCCTACCACTCAAGAAGTAAAGTTAGGTTAATCCTAATAAAATATACTTAGGTATAATAAAAATAAAATACTTTAGAAACAAATTTGGTCTATATATTTGCATATTCGGGGGGGGGGGGGGGGATAAAGTGCAGCGGGTCTGCATGCAAAATGTGTTAGCTACAATTATTCGGATATTATGATGTAAGAATTATTTTCTGAATTCACAATGTCCAAATACTTTACCTCACTCCACCCAACCCCCTGATGTCTAAACATATAGCCCAAATTATATATTTCCCATCTATTCTGTCACTTCTTTGTCTTTTCTCATGCTAAGTTGAAAGAAACAAGCGAAAAAACCGGTTTACACTGCGTCAATACATGAATAACTTGAGTGGTAGGGGGTATATCATAAAAGTACCAATTTTTACATCAAAATTTCAAGAAAACTGAAACTTACTATGAATGAATAGATGAAACCTAAAACGAACGTAAATTAAAACGAATAATAAATCCAGTCAAACCTAAAACGATTAGAAATTACCACAAACAAGGCAGAAGTGTCATTTGCCCTTTAACGAAAACATAGTGTAATTAAAACAGTTTCTATGTTATCATTTTGGCAACCAAAAGTCCAAAATTACTGGGATTTCCAGAAACTAATGTTATTATACATAAAATAGCCTGTACATAAACAAAATAATCAGTCTAGTTATATTAATATGAAAAACAGTAAATTTTGATACATACTTTCTTATTTTTAAACACATTCTATTCAACATACATAAAAGGTTCAAATATTATTTGTGAGCTTAATTAGTATCGTGATTATATTTTTCTGTTGTGATATTGTCAATGTTATGACAAATAAAACCCCACCTAGTAGAAAAGACAAATAATTTTTGGTAAAGTGAAAATAAATACTATGTTATGCTTTTAGAGGATCTGGGGGGTAGCCTTACTCTTTTTTGTTGAAACTTCTGTTTGTTTTAGTTAGACTTTATTATTCATACTAATTACTATTCGTTTTAGGATTCATCCATTGTTGTATCTGTTATTTTTACGCTTCCTTTGATTATTCAATGCAACTTTTGTGCGTTTTAGCTTTGTTGTTCAATCATCGTAATATCTGCTTGTTTTAGGTATGAAATAAAACATGGCTTTAATTTCTATTAGCGATAGGTTTTAATATGCCTCTTTTCTTTTCTCTGAAATTGTTAAAATATACTTTCAAATTAAATTTTGTTCGATTTGTTAATTGACGTAGTTTCATTATGAATCATCTTAGGTGTCCTGTGGTTCAAGACTTTCAAATATCATTTTCTGGATCAAAATGATCGCATATTTGGTTGCAAGAGGGAGATAAGTGGCCCAAAATCAGGCTAAAAACTCTTTCTCCTTTATCAGAACTTACTGCCGTAAGTCCCTGGATCAAGCTGAGTCTAAGTTACAAAAAATTATTTTAGGGTGCAAGTTTTACACAAATAGCTTTACACAAATCCCGTCGAATATTAGCACCAAGATTTTCGTAAAAAGCAAGTATGATATGATATATGTCACTAAAATTTAATTACGACGTACTTATGCTACTTTGATATTGTGAGCGTTCAATTAAAAGTTGGCAAAACGTCTCACATAGGTTAGCCTTAAGACAAAGGGCTAAAAAAAATAGGGTTAACCAGTCATGTATTTAGTACAGATACACAATGCGTTGGAAGAGCTGATACAAGAAAGTTTGGGCAAATATTCCCCTGCCCTTTCCTAAAACATATTAATTTCTGTTAATAAGTTCATATTTGCAAAATTCTACAAAGAAAAGCTTCATTTAACTTATTTGAAAACTATTTTTTCCAAAACTATACTACTTTTGATCTACTAAGCGTTAGAAGATTATTTAATTGGATGGGGGACATCGATAACAGTAATCTTGCTATACTAGTTTTAAAAGATGTCTTTTATACCGTGCAAAATGGTTAAGTCGCTTTTAGGAAGAGTTCTACGCTAAGCATCTGGGGATAGCTTTTGCTGTGAAATTCTCCCACGTGGCACCTGATTACCAACGGATGATTGTTCATGAATAGTCCTACAAATATCTGAAATCGTGCTTGAAATAAATATTCATTGTTTGAAATCTCGATTTCAAACACTGAAATTTAATTAGTTTAAAAATTTCGATAATAGTTATTTTGGGAAAAGCAGCGGAACTTAAAAGCAACGGATTTAAAAATTCTTATAAGTTGCCTTCAGAAGAGGGCTAAATGATAAAAGTGGGCTTTATTCTAGACTCTCTTCAATCGATGAAACAATATATCTAGTGCTTTAATGTTTAACCCTTTCCCCTTGCTGAGTGTTCCTAGTGCCACTTGAGTACCTTTCTTAGTTTGGAATTTTTTTTTTATTATATTTAGAAACTTCCTATTCATCTTAAACAAAATTCTTGTGGAAGTTACTTTTGTAAAGCTTCTTAAATCTTCGTTTATAAAGACATCGTTTCAAGATTTTAACAAAGGTTTTAAAACGGCTTCATGATAAACCCTTCACAGAAATTTAAGATTTACCAAAGTATTCCGTATAAGGCTTCTGTAATCTAATATCCTGAAGTGTTCCAAATTCCCAAAGGGTCATAAGAACAAGATTAAATTTGACATTTAGTAAAACACATATAATTATCAAATATAAAACATAAGTAGTTTTTTTTCTCCTTTTTTTAAAATCATCTAGGATTATAGAAACGAGTATATTTGTGTCGATCTGTCCGTGCTTTATGCGTTCCAACACTATTCTTTTGATCGCTAAGAAATTTTAAGAAATTGTTGAGACTACTCTTGCGAAGATTTTAAGTATAAAATTTGTTCAACTAACTCAAGGCCCTCTTAATAAACTTTGCGCTGATGAAATTAGAGATATTAATTACTCAGAGAAAAAATATACCACTTTATATGCTTAATCCGAAAGTTCTTGAGTTTTGTTTCAAGAACCCAGAGTTTTAGCGGGATTGATTAAATTTACGAAATTGCAAAATTTTCACCAGCTAACCAAAACAGTATCAACCAAAAGTTACGCATGTTACGACAAATCTAATTGCACTTTTAAGCTTAACATACAGAGCAGCATTAGTACAATCACATAAACAAATTATCCCATTTTTAAGAATCCAGGATTCCCATATTTCCCAACAGAAGACTTTAATATCTTTATGCAGAAACTACAAGCGATGGAATATTTTAGTCCTACTGACCCCATATTTTAGCTGGTCGAGTACCAAAGCCAGTGAAAATGATATCTCGTTTTTTTCGTTCGGTTAGGGTTAAGTGGTTAAATTGAAACTTAAAAAATCATATATGTCTTTATAAAGTAGGAAAAATTGGGAATTTAATTTCCAATGAAAAATGCAGCCATATACTGCAGCTAGGCAGATTCAGTAGTAGCGGGCACAAATAATAAAAAAAAAACTTGGGGAAAAATCAGCCAAGAAATCTAAAAACACCTGGCTCCAAACAGCTCAAGAAGCTGTAGCTTTACTTTGAAAGTGTAGCTGTGTTGTTCTAAAAACCCCTGGCACCAAACAGCTCAAGAAGCTGTAGCTTTCCTTTGAAAGTGTAGATGTGTTGTTCTAAAAACCCCTGGCACCCTCAACACAAATAATTGGTAGTTACTCCCGTTAAAATTATTAATATTTTCTAGATATTCAGTTAATGGCTTAGATGATTATGAATTCTATCATTTAACACACTTCCGGAAATACAAAATTACTTTTTCAGAAAACTTTCTGAATTTAGTGTTCAAGAATACTTTTCAAATTTAAAATTCTATCATTATTTCACATGCGGGGAAGATTCTCCGTCCATATTAAAATGAATTTGATTCGCATATCATTTCCCGGCTCTATGCATATAAAACAAAAATAAATTAATTAAGTAATTTAATAAATATAGGGTAAAGGGTAATTTAGCCTGGGATTAACTCTATCAAAAAGTCTGTGGTAACAAACCGTAAGTAAGGAGCGACCCGTCTCAATAGTAACCAAAATTCTAAAACATGGAATTTTGATACCAATAGATACATCAAAAGAATCACATTTTAATACTGATTTCAAATATATAAGGTTCATCAAGTTTAGTTCTACCCATTAAAAGTAACGCTCCTGAGAAAATTTGCCTTATTTTTGAAAAAGGGAGAAACACCCCCTAAAAGTTATAGAAAATTAATGAAAATCACACCTTCAGATTCAGCGTATCTGAGAACCCTAATCTAGAGGGTACAAGCCCCTATCTGCAAAAATTTGGAATTTTGTATTTTTTGCCAGAAGAAAGATCACAGATGTGTGTTTATTTGTTTTTTATTTCTTTTCCCCAGGGCTGATCGTATCGACCCAGTGGTCCTGTAATATTACAGGAGGTCTCATTTTAACGGAAACTAAAAGTTCTAGTGCCATTTTCAAATGAAAAAAAGAAATGGAGGGCAACCTTGCCCCCTCCCACGCTCATTTTTTTCCCAAAGTCACCCGATCAAAATTTTGAGATAGTCATTTTGTTCAGCATGGTCGAAAATATAGTAACTATGTCTTTAAGGATGATTCAATCCCCCACAGTCCCCGGAGGAAGGGCTGCAAGTTATGAACTTTGCCTAATGTTTGCATATAGTATTGTTTATTGTGAAGTATACAGACGTTTTCAGAGGGTATTTTTTCTGGTAGTGGATGGGAGGGGGGGGGGGGGGCTCGGGGTTTATTTGGGAGGATCTTTCCATGGAGGAAATTTTTATGGGGGAAGGGACATTACTATGAAAGGGCACCAAAATTTCCCAGCATTATTTAAACAAACGATCAGAAATTAAATGTAAAAAATAAAATTTTTCAACTGAAAGTAAGGAGCAACACCAAAACTTAAAACGAATAGATATCATTACATATATGATTGGGGTCGCCCCTAGTCAATACATCGCTCTTTACGCTAAAGTTTTTTTTAGTCATTTCATAAGAGCTATTTATTCTAATTAACGGCCTTTGTGATTAAGGGGTCATTCTTAAAAAATGGGAGTAAAATTCAAACTTTAGCGTAAAGAGCGAGGTATTGACTAGGGGGCAACCCCCTAATATACATAATAAAAACATACGAATATAGAAGTTCGTTACGTAAGCTAATTATTAAGCTACGTATATATATATTACTAATAAAAAAATTCATAAATAAAATTAAACAACTTTCGAGAAAGCCATTTAACCATAAAAAAGTGAAACTAAAATGCATACTTCGTTTTAATTATTCATGTACGGTGAGCCAAAATCAAAACCTGTATTAATTCAAAAATGTTCAGAAATTAAATAAGAAAACAAGTTTTTTTAACTGAAAGTAAGGAGTGACATTAAAACTTAAAACGAACAGAAATTATTGCGTATTTGAAAGGGGCTGTCCCCTCCTCAACGCCTCGCTCCTTACGCTAAAGTTTTTTATTGTTTTAAAAAATAAAGTGGTGAGACAGAGTCAAACTTTAGCGTAAAGAGCGAGGCGTTGAGGAGGGGACAGCCCGTTTCAAATACGGAATAATCTCTGTTCGTTTTAAGTTTTAATGTCGCTCCTTACTTTCAGTTTAAAAAACTTATTTTTTATATTTAATTGTAAAAACAATGACGTTTGAAAATAAGGAATGTTCGCATTTATCGATTCAGTGCATTATTTTGATTTTTAATTTTTGGAATTTTTGACTAACAAACTCAATTCTCCAATGATGGGGAACTATCAGGATAAATTTCCCGTGGCAAAGGATGGAAATATTCCGTGGAAGAACTTTACAAGGTGGGAGGGGGTGGAGGATTTTGGGAGAAAAACGCTCCACGGGGAAATTTTCCAAGAGGGAAATTTTTCAAACATTTTCAAATTTAAAAATGTGATCGTTATTAATACGAGGGAGGAATTTCAACTTATTTTAAGTTTTATATTCACTCTTAAATTTTAAAGAATATATTTTAAATTTTTTTATAACTAAACAAATGTTTTCAGAAAACAAACTATTCGACCAAAACTATCTGACATCTCGTACCATCTTGAGTGGCAGCAAGAATACACCTCAGTAAATTGCTGCCTTCTCTGTTATTTTTGCCTTTGGGTGGCAAGTTCAGCCCAGACTCGGCCAATATCCTATAATTTATAAGATTTTGAGATAAAACTCGTTCTAATGTACAAAAATCCTTATAAAAATTTCCCAGTTTCCAAAGGCACCCTCAAACAGGGCTGGCTGTTCCAAAGCATGTTATTGTGCACTTTATAGTTCCGTTATTCTAAAGATTGTTTGATAATGCATAGTAATTAGATACGAACAGGCTTTTACATAGGGAAGTAAAAAAAAATACAAAATCTCCGGCGAAAATGGCCTTAGTTAGGACGGTAGCTGTTACTCTTCAATCCTCCTTCATTTTAAACTGAAGCGTAACTTTTGCATTACAGAAGCTTAGAAGAGAGAATGTAACACATTTTATGGGTTGGTAAATAGAACTAATTTATTTACCTGTTGAATTTCAAAATATTTGGACTGAAAACACTTCTGTTTTCAGTCCTTCCGAAAACCCTACTACCTTACTCGATTAAAACCTTGTGGAACCCTATATTAGTGAAAACTTGGGATCCCCTTAGATAGAACTTATTTCGTTAAAATGTCGAAGTGAATGCCTAGTGATCCAAAAAAGTAAATTGCTCCAATCAAAAAAAAAAGAAAAAAAAAATCGGCACTAAATTTGACTAATTTTTTGAGTTTTCAATTTCTTTTGCTCTTCTACTTAAATTATCAGTTTTGTTTTAAGCTGTATATTTAGTAATAAAAACAATCAGCTTATTTTTCTTGTTTCTCAAAACCAAGTTTAAAGTTCAATAGCTATGTTTAAGCCGCTCAGGCAGGGGAGACATGGCTGCAGTACATGCTGATCTGTTGGAAATTGCTGCCATGCCAATATCTTAGAACATTTTCAAAAATATTCATTCTTGAGACATTGCCGTAAAGAATTACTTTTTTGAAAACGTATTTTATTTTCATTAAAAATAATCAACCGTATTGTTTTAATATTTAACCTAACTTCCTTTTATTCAAATTCCTATGTTGCAATTTCTTTCATGTAGCACTGATTTTTTATCTAGTAAAAATAAAGAAGAGAATTATCAGAGAAAAATGGCGTATACATAAACTAATTGACAAGCTGGTTTCAGTGACTCAAAAGGCGTTATGCTGCAAATCAAGAGTTTTTATGAAGATCAGAAAAAATAACACATATTTTTTTTCGATTTTTTTTTATTCCGTTATTAAATATTTAGTTGTAACAAAAACACTATTAAACAAGGGTCTTGTTATTAACGATGGGTTTTCCTGTACCTAAAAGGCTTTTCTATGGTATCAAAGATACTAAAAAAAAATATTTCATGTCAAAAGCTCTATTGCTTTATCCATTGCTTATGCTGATTATTATTGTTTATATTGATTATCAAACAGTTCGTGGTAACGAACTGTAAGTAAGGAGCGACCCGGCTCAATGGTAACCGAAACTCTAGAAAACGGGTTTTTGATACCAATAGATAAATCAAAAGAATCAGATTTCAATGCTGATTTTCAAAGAGAGTGAGTATCCTCTCACACCTATACTTCCTTTGGCACCTTTTCAGAGCATGTACTTGTGGATACCTTTCCAAGCAACGTGATTAAACACTTTTTTACAATCGAAATTGTTTGATTAACATTTGCAAAAAGGGATAAGGAATTCACAAATTGGACTCTATGAACGATATTAATTAATGTTTGAATAATAGGAGTGTGATTGATTCTAATTAGTGATTGGATAATTTTTTAACAAGAAATCTCTGAATAAAATATTTTTGGAGGGATGGGGGGATGGGAGCGAGGTGTCTTAGAGTACTTATAATGGTGTTATTTGGGGAGATTAAGTTCCTTGGCACCTTTTCAGAGCATGTACTTGTGGATACCTTTCGAAGCAACGTGATTAAACACGCTTTTACAATCGGAATTGTTTGATTGACATTTGCAAAAAGGGATAAGGAATTCGCAAATTGGACTCTATGAACGATATTAATTAATGTTTGAATAATAGGAGTGTGATTGATTCTAATTGTGATTGGACAATTTTTTAACAAGAAATCTGAATAAAATATTTTTGGAGGGATGGGGAGATGGGAGCGAAGTGTCTTAGAGTACTTATAATAGTATTATTTGGGGAGATTACGTTCCTTGACATCTTTTCAGAGCATTTACTTGTGGATACCTTTCCAAGCAACGTGATTAAACACGCTTTTACAATCGCTTTTACACTTAGAGTGGCGCGCCAGTCTAAATGAACCTAGATCAACCCAACTTTTTGAATATCGCTCTCACTATGACTCTGTTTGTGTGTCGTGTCTGTGCGTGTGTCGTCTCAATGTGTGTGTCATCTCTGTGGGTGTGTCGTCTCTGTTTTTGTGTCTTCTCTGTATGTTTGTCGTCTCTGTGTGCGTGTGTGTCGTCTCTGGGTATGTGTCGTCTCTGTGTGTGTTTTGTCTGTGTGTGTGTGTCGTCTCTGTGTCTGTGTCATATCTGTGTCTGTGTTGTCTCTATGTGTGTGTCGTCTGTGAGTGTGTGCGTGTCGTTTCTGTGTGTTTGTCCTCTCTGTGTGTGAGTCGTCTCTTTGTGTCTGTCGTCTCTGTGTGTTTGTGTCTGTCGTCTTTGTGTGTTTGTCCTCTATGTGTATGAGTCGGCTCTATGTGTGTGTCGTCTCTCTGCGTGTGTCGTCTCTTTGTATGTTTCGTATCTGTGTGTATCGTCTCTTTGTGTGTGTTGTCTCTGTGTGTTTGTCGTCTCTGTGTGTGTGTCGTCTCTCTATGTGTATCTTCTCTGTGTGTTTGTCGTCTCTGTGCGTGTGTCGTCTCTATGTGTAAGCCGTCACTTTGTGTGTGCCGTCTCTGTGTGTGTGTTTGTGCTGTCTCTATGTGTGTGTGTCGTCTCTATTTGTGTTTCGTATCTGTGTGTGTGTGTCGTCTCTGTGGGTGTGTCGTCTCTGTTTTTGTGTCTTCTCTGTATGTTTGTCCTCTCTGTGTGTGTGTGTCGCCTCTGTGTATATCTCGTCTCTGTGTGTGTTTCGTCTTTGTGTGTCTGTCGTCTCTGTGTCTGTGTTGTCTCTATGTGTTTGTCGTCTCTGTGTGTGTGTGTGTGCGTGTGTGTCGTTTCTGTGTGTTTGTCCTCTCTGTGTTTGAGTCGTCTTTTTGTGTTTGTCGTCTCTGTGTGTTTGTCCTCTCTGTGTGTGAGTCGACTCTGTGTGTGTGTCGTCTTTGTAGGTGTGTCGTCTCTTTGTGTGTTTCGTATCTGTGTGTGTGTCGTCTCTTTGTGTGTGTTGTCTCTGTGTGTTTGTGTCTCCATGTGTGTGTGTCGTCTCTCTATGTGTTTCGTCTCTGTGTGTTTGTCGTCTCTGTGTGTTTGTCGTCTCTGTGTGTTTGTCGTCTCTATGTGTAAGTCGTCACTTTGAGTGTGTCGTCTCTGTGTGTGTGTCGTCTCTGTGTGTGTGTCATCTCTATGTGTGTTTGTCGTTTCTGTGTGTGTCGTCTCTTTGTGTGTGTCGTCTCTATGTGTATATCATCTGTGTGTGTGTGTGTCATCTCTGTGTGTGTTGTCTCTGTGTGTGTGTCGTCTCTGTGTGTGTGTGTCATATCGTTCATAGAGTCCAATTTGCGAATTCCTTATCCCTTTTTGCA